>PVJN01000659.1:67461-182954 GCA_004026805.1 Lasiurus borealis
GGTGGGGTGGGGTGGGTGGGTGAGAATGACCGGGGCGAGGTCAATGGGGGGAAAACGGAGACTCATGTAATACTTTCAACAGTAAATTTAAATTAAAAAACAATTTAAATTAAAACTAAAAATACCTGGTGAGATCTGTAGACCTTTTGCTGAATTCACCCATCTTTTTATCAAGTTAAACATTTACTTTGTATCTTAATGTGTTTAAAAAAATGTATTGGTTAATAAAGTTATAGAGGTTTCAGGTGTACCACTCAATAACATATTCTCTGTACAGTGGATTGTGTGTTCACCACCCCAAGTCAAGTCTCCTTCCATCACCATTTACCTCCCGCACCCCTTTCCTTCTGGCAGTTGCCATATTTTTGTCTGTGTCTGAGTTTGTGGGTTTTTTTTTTTTTTTACTTAATCCCTTCACCTTTTTCACCCAGCCATCTCTAATAGCCATCAGAAACAGACTCTTAGAGAAAACAGACTGTTTTGTTTATTATCATTATCATTCCTCTTTTTTTAAAATATATATCTTATTGATTTTTTACAGAGAGGAAGAGAGAGGGACAGAGAGCTAGAAACATCAATGAGAGAAAGAGACATTGACCAGCTGCCTCCTGCACGCCCCACACTGGAGATGTGCCCACAACCAAGGTACATGCCCCCGACCGGAATCGAACCCGGGACCCTTTAGTCTGCAGGCCGATGCTCTATCCACTGAGCCAAACCAGTTTCGGCTGGGTGTTTCTCTCTTGACTAGGAATTCTCCTTGCGATGGATCACATTTTCTTGCTTCTTCACAGGTCTAGGGAAATGTATGATTGGATGGTAAGCCTTGTAAATGTTGTGCTGTTGTCTAGATTTTCTGGTCTTCTTTTAAGAACGTTGAATATTTTTTTTTTTGCAGTTAAGAGACATGCTTGATCCTTTCAAGGCTTGCCTTTGCATTCTGCTAAGGAGTCTAGAGTGTCTTGATTCTAGGGCTAGTTTAGTCCCACAGTTAAAGTGGAGTCCTTCTGCGATCTCCATTAACTATACCGCATGCTCCAATTTGTTCCATTTTGGCTGATGAGAATTCAGACTTTTCCTAACTCTGTGGATTCTGTTCAGCCTCCAGCTCTCCGATGGCCGTCTTTGCTGAGTCTTATGGAATTTTACCCTCTACATGCTCAGCTCAGTATGCAGCAAGAGACGTGAGGGGAACCCTTATACAGATGTCGGGAGCTCTTTTTCTGGGTAAGTCCTTCCTCTCTGACCTATAAAACACAGTATAGCTGCCTCAGACGCCCTGAGCTCTCATTCCTGTCTCTGCAACTGAGTGAGACTACTGTTCTCTGTTCGTTTCCCCTCCCTGTTCCATGGCCTAAAACGTGCCTCCAGGCAGAAAACGGGGGTCATCTTTTGCTGTCTTTACCTCAGGGTCCACATCTTCACCTTCCTGTTGTCCCACGGCCTGAAGCAGAGACTCAGATGAACTTCCGGAAGGTGAAAAATGTCGCATGGTGCTCTTCCTCTCCATTGCAGCAGCTGACAGTTGCTTTGCTCGTCAAGGTAGCACAGTGGTTAATGGCACCCATTAGAGAGCCAGCCTCATGGCGTGTGAATCCTCACTGTGTCAGCTTGTAGCTGGGGGAGGGATCCTTCACTTCTCTGTGCCTACATTTTCCAATGTATAACTTAAGGAATGATCATAATTAGACCTAGCTTTTAGATTTGTTTGAGCTTCAGTGAGCTAATGAATTAGAATGCTCTTGGTATATGATAATACTTAATATGGTAGCTATTGTTAATGTTATTATGACTCATCACCAAAAAGCCAGTTAGCTTATTCCCATATAACTGATCCTTCATGTTGTTTTTTGTGTGTTTTTTTGGAAATCTCATGCAGATAATTGGAATTTGTCAACAAGGCCACGTAATACTGTTTCATTATTGTTATAGTAAAGAATCATGCATTCCCTCTCTTCCACTCAATCAGAATAAACAGCCTTGACGAAAGCCACCTCCTAAGAATCGAGGGGATTGTAAGTGCACCCCGCTCTTCATCCTTCCACCCAGGGTGGCCCTGAAAAGGCATATGCGCCTTGTGTATCCAACCCTGAGATTTTACTGGAGCGGCACCAGTGGCCATAGATCAGTAAGGGAACATGGCAGTGAACCTGCTTGTAAAACGAAGACTCCTTTTATAGAGCCAACGATCGAGCGCTCATTTATCTCTGCCGTAAATCTGGAGTTTTATGCGGAGGCTCTGTGGATGGGCCGCACATGGGCCAGTGCTCCTTTCAAAGACTCGGGGTGGCCTCTCTGGATGGCTGCTTTCCGACATGAAAGGGCTGCTCCTTTGGGGAGACCCTCCCCGGAGCTTTGAGGGGGTTCTGGGGAACAGGCGGTTCCAATAGTTGCATGTGCGAGGCAAAGGTTTGTTAATCACTTGTGTATGTGCCTAAGCAGCCTGGATAGCAGCCATGCACCCAAGAATCAAATAAGAACTCCGCTTTAACATCAACAAATATCTTTCAGGCATTTGTGCCGCACACCAGCCCATGTGCTACCACGACCGCCATCCCTCTGTGCTGGGAGCAGTCCGCCCTCGTGCTCCTGAAGGCCTCTCTCTCTGGGTCCCGGATTAAAATGGCCAGCTGTTGCCCTGGCTGGTTTGGCTCAGTGGATAAAGCGTCGGCCTGTGGACTGAAGGGTCCCAGATTCGATTCTGGTCAAGAGCATATGCCCAGTTGTGGGCTTTATCCCCAGTATGGGGCATGCAGGAGGCAGCCAATGATTCTCTCTCATTGTTGATGTTTCTAGCTCTCTCTGAAATCAATAAAAATATATATTAAAAAATAGCCAACTGTCAGGTAACTCTAGCAGAGATGTTGGCATGATCCAAAGTTCATGTCTTGTAATATTTAATGCTATTTTATCAGCGGATAAGAGGATAAAGAAGCAATTAAAATTCACTCCTTGACTGGATATTGTGATTTAATTAAATTACTTTAGCTTCTGACGTACTACAGTGCAGGGGTCGTATGCTGTAACTCAGTGGTCGGCAAACTGTGGCTCACGAGCCACATGTGGCTCTTTGGCCCCTTGAGTGTGGCTCTTCCACAAAATATCACGGCCTGGGCGAGTCTATTTTGAAGAAGTGGCGTTAGAAGAAGTTTAAAAAATTTGGCTCTCCAAAGAAATTTCAGTTGTTGTACTGTTGTTATTTGGCTCTGTCGACTGAGTTTGCCGACCACTGGTGTAACTGATCTAAGTAAGTCTCTTCCCCCACCCCCCACTTAGTACATGGGAGAACTAATATCCCAGAATAACAACAGATTCTGAATAATCTAACAACCTTCACTTTCTGAATGATAATTTGAATTTTTTTTGTTAATCCTCATCCAAGTATATTTTTTCCATTGATTTTTAGAGAGTGGAAGGAAGGGGGATAGACACCCAGAGAGAAACATCGATATGAAAGAGATACATCAATTGTTTGCCTCTCATATGCACCTAAACTGAGTCTGGGGATCGAGCCTGTAACTGAGTACGTGCCCCTGACCGGATTCAAGTCCGAGACCCTTCAGTCCACGGGCCGACACTCTATCCACTGAGCCAAACCGGCTAGGACATAAATAATCATTAGAATTTAGACCATTTTTCCTTCAGAAAAGATTAATGTTTTCATTTTCGTCTGTACCTTACCACTATTTCTGTGAGGAAACACAGGCTGGATTTGTATTTCTCTCTTATTAGAGTGTGAGAACCAGGGAACCACAGAGAGTAAATCATTTGCTTGAGATCATATAGTGTGACACAGGACCTAAGGAAGAAAATTCTGGGCCTTGGAGCGCCGATATTGCAAACTTTCTGCTGGATTAGGGTCAGCAAAGTACTCTTAAAGAGCTAGAGACTAAATGTTTTAGATTTGGTGGGTCACAGCATCTCTGTTGCAACACGAAAGCAATCAGAGTGTCGATGTAAATGAATGAGCATGACAGGCGAAGGAAGAATGTGTGATGAATTTCTCTCTCTCTCACTTTCCACTGTCTAGATGAGGAAACTGGAGGTCAATCCACTTGTTCAAGGCCACATGGTTGCAATGAAATGTGGAGACTGCAGCAGGAGGCTCCTGACTTCTAATACGTCTCCTCTGCTAACTGTCCCGGGAAAGTCACACCCATACTTTCATTTGCAGATGAGGACACGAGGGACAGAGTTGGAGTGACTGGTCTGGGACCAATGACCTGCTCATGGCTGAGCCAGAACCCTCACCTGTGGCTTCCAGGCTGGTGGCCTCTCCCTTCACCTGATTTTGAACGTCCCTGAATAAAAGGTGTAACTGCACAGAACGATGGCATGTCCATCGCATTTTATTCTGTCAACTTCCTGAGATGACATCACTTTACAAATGATCTCTTGGATGTACCAAATAGTATCTAAATACAGAGTAATGTTTCTGATTCACTGTGTGTTTTGCCTATATAATTTTCACCTCCCAATCTGGGTTACAGAACTTTGATGGGCGTAGAGTTTAATTTTATTCTTAATGCAGCTTGATGATTACATCTTTAAGCACCGTACTTAATTATCTCCTGCCGTCCAGGGAATTGGTGCATCAAAAGGGAAATAAATGGAGAAAGAGGACTCCTTGGTTTTAAGTAGCGCTTTAAAACGCGTGGGTGAAAATGGAATCATGCTGACTTCTAAGGGTCTCTTCCAGCTCCACGACAGGGTGACCAACTATCCTGGTCTGCCTGAGGCAGAGGGGCTTCCTGGAATGCTGCATTGTCCCAGGCAAACCAGGATGAAGTTGGTCACCAGAATCGCTGAATAATGTGTGTGGAACGAACGGACCACTAACGGTAACTCTGCAAGCCTGGAGGTAACGGTCCTCATTCTGAACAGGTACTGGGTAGGGACTGGGGACAGGATCGGGAGGGCTGTCCACTTTCTTAGCAACACGAGCAGGGTAGGGCTTTGTGATGTTGTGAAAAAACAAAACAAACCTGTTTTAAAGTAGCAGAGTATATCCTACAAGCCTAATGTGCAAATCGACCGAACGGCAGAACGACCAGTCGCTATGACACGCACTGAACAGCGGGGATAGACGCTCAACACAGGAGATGCCCGCAGGCCAACCAAGGAGGGTTCCAGCACCAACCCCTTCCTGCCTGCCCTGCAGAAGGGGTGGAGCCTCACAGATTGGCCTTGATAGCCGACTGGGCCTAGGGACCCTACCTATGCATGAATTTCTGCTTATATCTAAAAGCAGTCCATGAGGTCAACGGGGGGAAAAAAGGAGACTTACATAATACTTTAAACCAGTGGTTCTCAACCTGTGGGGTCGAGACCCCTTTGGGGGTCGAACGACCCTTTCACAGGGGTCGCCTAAGACCATCGGAAAACGCAGATATTTACATCACGATGCATAACAGTAGCAACATGTCATGGTTGGGGATCACCACCACATGAGGAACCATATGCAAGGGTCTCGGCCTTAGGAAGGTTGAGAACCACTGCTTTAAACAAAGAATTTAAATTACAAAAAAGAGAAGAGAAAGAAAAGCCCATTGGCAAATCTAAATAAGTCTGGGTTTTTAGTGCCACTTTTCCCACCCATTGGTAAAGATAGGGTAAACAAAGAGCACTTTTCGCTCCAAGTAATAAGAAAGGGCATTTGCTCAACGTGGAAAACCCTCTCCGCCAGCTACTGGCGAGTCTCAATTCCTCGACGCCACGGCCTCCCGCTGCCAGCACAGCAGCCCCAGAGCTCAGGAGCTGGTGCCAAGTTTCCAGGCTCCAGACCCGAGGCCACAGGCCAAAGGACCCCATCCCGAGACTTCTCTGGGGCCGCCTGCCACTTCTCCCTTCCTCCTGTCACTCTCTGGTTTTCCGCGTGTGGCTGGCGGAGCCGACCGGCCTGCCGGGGAATTCCCAGCTGTGGGGGAAGCAGTTTCTGGGGGTCCCAGCAGGGCCCGGCCGCTCAAAGCTCTCTTTGTTGGGATTGGAGCTAATGTTCCCGCCAGGGGCCCTGCCTCCCCCGCAGGTGTCAGCTCCGCTCCCCACCCTGCGGAACCTTAAAAAAAAGGCAGCCACCAGGAGGATCCCCGCCATCCGGCAGCCAAACAGCTGCTGACACGCGAGCCCCGGCTAGAAACCGCACACGGCGAAGAACCTGGGTAAAGCGGGAGAAGGGTTTTCAGACGTTTCCTTACAGAAACACTGAGAGCCTCGTTCTGATGTTCAGTTCCATTTGCTGGCTGCTGACTTAAGGCCGCGGTTAGAAAAGGCAGTTGAAACAGGCAGCCGCGGGCCCAGCTGACATTAGGGGCCTGCCAGACCCCGTAATGTGTCTGGCGGGCTCTCGTTTCAGGCTTAATGAGGACGGGCAGGGAGCGTCTCCCCAATGGGCAGGCCATCCTCAGGAATTCAGACTCCTAACTGCGTTAGGGACAGTCTCCCCACCCTCAGGGCCGCCAGTCCTCGGCCCGGCACGTCTCCGATTTCTTTCTCCGTTAACTCTGACTTTGGGCTTCATTTTTTCTCTTTCCTTCACTGAGAACATTCCTCAGGTTGGTATCATTTCTCTTGTTTTCTCTCCCCTTTCTGATTCTTTCTTGGCCAGTTTTTCCTTTCATTTCCCGTCAACCTCACCCATTTTCCTTTATTTTCCTCTCTCCTTCCACTGTCCTTGTCCTGATGGCCCAACTTCTGTTCCTCTTTGTAACGTGTGCCTTGTTTTTCACTTGGAATTTCTTTAAGCATTTTATTTTTTTAAAAAATATATATTTTATTGGTTTTCTACAGAGAGGAAGGGAGAGGGATGAGAGAGAGACATCGATCAGCTGCCTCCTGCACGCCCCCTACTGGGGATGTGCCCGCAACCAAGGTACATGCCCTTGAATCGAACCTGGGACCTTTCATTCCACAGACCGACGCTCTATCTGCTGAGCCAAACTGGTTTCGGCTCTTTAAGCATTTTAAAAAGTCTATTATCACCATGTTGCTTAATTTTTAGTAAACTAGATTTTTACAACATGTATTTCAGAGAGGAAGGGAGAGAGAAAGAGATATAGAAACATCAATGATGAGAGAGAACCATTGACTGGCTGCCTCCTGCATGCCTTCCCACCCCCACCTCGGGGATGGAGCCCACAGCCTGGGCATGTGCCCGGACTGGGAATCTAATCATGACCTCCTGGTTCATAGGTTGACATTCAACTACTGAGCTGCAACTGTCAGGCTGAACTTGACTTTTAAAGTGGAAACTCCCTTTCCTTAGCGTGCCATGGCAGCGGTAACGCCATGAATTCCTCGAGCCGGCTGAAACGGGGAGGAGAAAGCCAGTCCCTCTGTGCCAGAATGAATTTTGAAGCAGAGAGCGTCCTTTCTCTGAGCTGTGAGCAGACTCAGACTCACACCGGCCTGTATCCAGCTTAGCGCACGCTGAATTCCCCAAACACACACATCCTGTCAATGCCCAGAGAAAAATCAATTCCTCCTCATTAAACGCCAAATGAAGGTGGTGCCAGTCAGGTACCCGTCAACTATTTAAAGAGAACAGATTCAAAAGACGGCACAGAGCTTTCTGAAATCGCTACGAGGTCCAGCTCAGGATATCCCTATAGCAGCGGTTCTCAACCTGTGGGCCGAGACCCCTTTGGGGGTCGAATGACCCTTTCACAGGGGTCGCCTAAGACCATCGGAAAATGCAGATATTTACATCACGATGCATCACAGTAGCAACATTTCATGGTTGGGGGTCACCACCCCATGAGGAACTGTATGCAAGGGTCTCGGCCTCAGGAAGGTTGAGAACCACTGCCCTACAGGGTGACCGAGGTGTGTGCAGTGGTCAGAGTGCTCTGGAGTATTCCCCGGATCCCCAAACATCCCGCCAACACGAACCCTGGGCAACACAGCCCCACCAGCTAGAGCAGTGGTCGGCAAACTGCGGCTCTCCAGCCGAGGTTTGCCGCTCTGTTCAGACGGATGAGTTTGCCGACCCCTGGGCCAGAGTGAAATGCTTCCGATGGAGAGCCTTCAGCCGTCTGCGCTATGAGCAGACTCGGACTCGCACCTGCCAATATCTCGCTTGTGATTACAAAACACCCGGCCGGTCGGGCAGTGCAGGTGGCGATCATCATCTCGGTAATGAGATTCTGCCCGCGCCGCACACCTAGGACCCCGGGCTTCTGTGGAAGCAGAAGACGCAGGGGGATATCTTCCGAGGACTTGGTCTCTTCTCGGGAGCAGGTCAGGTCCCTAATAAGCTCTCCCCGACCCCAGGAGAAGGCAGATGGCCTTCCCGCTCGTACCCCTTCCTCTCCTTTTGGGCTCAGAGCGAATTTCAGTTTTGGTTGCAGGAGGGAAAAGAGGGAGAAAGCTGCAAACAAGGAGGTGTGGGGCGTGGGGAGCTGTCTAGGAAGAAATCCAATTTTTGTGTGCTCTGTGAATTGCAAACTGGCAATGCTCCCCTCATTACACTGCCCATTAAGCAAACAATACCGGGGAAACCCTGTGGTGTTTTGGAGGCGGGCGGGGAGGGAGGGGAGCCGGAGAGAGAGAGAGAGTAAACAAGATGAGGGCATTGTTTTAAAGGAGCCTTCGAATGTGCAGCCAGGGGGAGAGGATGCCTGCACACACACAGGCACCGGAGAAGGAAAGGACTCATCATCTCAGCGCTGACAACTGCAGGGACATCCACGGCAGCCACACAAGGACCTGCCGGTGTCGTGGTCCTAGTGTGACTTCCATGCAGGGGGCTTCGCGCAGAGAGAGAGAGGAGGTGTGACCAGATGCTTGACATATTGACGTGGTGTGAAGAGGTGATATCCGATCTGCGAGTGTGAACACGGTTACCTTGTAGGGAACACGGGGACACAGAAAAGGGAGGAGGAAAAACACGGATGACCTACTAGATGCCAGGCCCTTGCACATAGGGTGTCTCACTTAATCCCTAAGACACACTGGCGCCGTGGGGAGGATCAGGACGAGAGAAATAAGCTCGGGGAGACGTGCCAACAGCCCCGGTTCAGACACGGCCGCTCAATACATCCCTCAGGGCTGCCACTCTGCCCTGAGGCCCTGTGGGGACACCGTCTAGTCTCGGGCCCTGCCAGAAAGGAAACCAAATGCTTATGGCTCACCAGCCATGTGCCAGCTACCTCGAAACGTACTCTCCCCATCGTCCGTCTCCTGTAACTGCAGCTCCACCAGCTTGCAGCCAGCCAGCCAGCCAGACAATTCCAAATCCTCACCGCTGTCGTGCCATGAGTTTCGTGCCTGGGTCGGGAGCACAGGGAAATTCCCGCATCTGGCACCCCTCCCGGCTAGGGACATCTCATGCGAGAGCCGGAGGAAAGGCTGGGGGAGCAAACAGGATGGGAACCCCAAAGATTTCTCAGCCGGGCACGCACGGCCTGCTGTAGCCAAGCAATGCAGACCGAGTTCCTGCCCGCACAACAGTCCCAGCCCCGGAGCACAGGCCCGATCCGGTGTGAAAACAATGGCCTAAGGATGAGTTTTGCAGGACCCTCAGCAGCCCAGGGGAGAAGCTACCAGACACGTGATTTTCCTGGGACTTGCAGCTTCAGTCCATGATTACAGCGAACATCCCTCAGACGTTGGCCCACTGGGCGCCAGGCACTGTGCTATGCCCTTATGTGTCCTTATTAAATTGCAGGAGATGCCAAAACCGGTGTGGCTCAGTGAATAGAGCATCGTCCTACGGACTGAAAGGTCCCAGGTTGGATTCCGGTCAAGGGCATCTACCTTGGTTGTGGGCACATTCCCCAGTGGGGGGCGTGCAGGAGGCGGCTGATCGATGTCTCTCTCTCATCGATGTTTCTAACTATCCCTCTCCCTTCCTCTCTGTAAAAAAGAAATAAAAAGTCAATAAAATCTATTTTTTAAAGGTGTTAAACGTTTTTGAATAAATAAGCACAATCTGTGACGATTAGGAGGGGAAGGGAAAGT
The DNA here is from genome assembly GCA_004026805.1 of Lasiurus borealis. Taxonomy (NCBI): domain Eukaryota; kingdom Metazoa; phylum Chordata; class Mammalia; order Chiroptera; family Vespertilionidae; genus Lasiurus; species Lasiurus borealis. The sequence goes on from PVJN01000659.1 coordinate 77,419, forward strand.
GGATGACCATAACAAGGGGAAGGGATGACCAAGGCCAACGAGGAGGCCTGGGAGGGAATGTTCCAGGCCCTCCACCTCCCACTGGCCAGCAGTAAAGACTCGGGATTTTTCTGGAGTCCAGGGTAGACGACGGGAATTGAGAGAGAAGACTGCGCTCCGGGCTGCCTTTCAGAGAGACGTGTAGGGTAGCCTGCCCAAATGTCTGAGGCAGCGGTTCTCAACCTGTGGGTTGCGCCCCCTTTGGGGGTGGAACTACCCTTTCACAGGGGTCGCCTAAGACCATGGGAAAATGCAGATATTTACATCACGATGCACAACAGTAGCAACATTTCAGGGTTGGGGGTCACCACCACATGAGGAACTGGATGCAAGGGTCGCGGCCTTAGGAGGGTTGAGAACCACTGGTCTGAGGGAACAGGCTGGGTGCTCATTGGTTTGAAGAGAGAGAGAGAGAGAGGGAGAACAGAGCGAAGAAAGCCCAGAGGGCAGTCTGGCCCCATCTCCCATCTTGCTCGAGATAATTGCCAACTGTACAATTGACCGCCCCTACGTCTCCTTCGGAAAATGAGCTGCTGGCACCGAGGGCGGGAGGCAGAGCCTGTTACTCAGCCTGCCACACCCCGCGGGCTGAGCGCTGTAGCATGTGCTCCGGCTCTCCGCTGCCCCGTGAGCGGTGCAACGCGGCCTGCAGCAGGCCATCGCTTCCAGATGCCGGCCAGAGGGGGAGGCGCTGTCAGAGCCAGGGGGGTGCAGAGAGAGGCCCTGCCAGGGCAGCGGGCACCCCAGAACAGGGCCACAGGCCTACCCCTGGACTTGTCACTGAGGAGCTTGCTGCCTCTGCCCGGCTGCCCTATGTTGGAGGAGCTCTGGAAGCTTGGATGGGGACGTTACAAGTACAGTGGTACCTCGAGATACGAGTTTAATTCGTTCTGTAACCTTGAGGCGTGGGAAACTAGGAGATGCTCGAGTCGAGGTAAACCGGTGGGTCGTATGCAGCTGGCCGATCCCTCGCGATGACTCCTATCTCAAACGTTGCTCATATTTCAAAGCAAAAATCGCTTGCTCGATGGCTCGGATCTCAAAAATCTCGTATGTTAGGGCACTCGTATCTCGAGGTCCCACTGTATTCACAGAAAAGCATATTAACTGAAGGATGAAGCAGCTGAGAAAGCGTCACAGAGATACATATTGGCGTTCGTGCCAGGCCGTGGAGACTGAGTTTCCCACCCTTCAGGGAAAGGCGTGCGGGAGGGTGTGTGCAGGGTGTGCCCAGGGAATAGCAAGCAGGCAGCTGCGCTGTCAGAGGATATTGGGAGCTAAGGCACACAGAAACGCCCTGCAGTGTTCTACAGGTAAGATCAATGGCTCATTGACCAGCTCCCAAAGGCTGCGCGGAGCGATCTTTTATGTCGGAAAGGAAATCCAATCATCGGTATCGCTTGCCGCTCCGAATCCGGTAAAAGCCTCCCCCGAAGTCTGTGACAAATGGCCGCAGGGGCCCTCCATTCAGGCTGCGACGCTCCACGCCCCGGCACCTGCCCTCTCCCGGGGAGAGGCGGACCATGCTGACTTCTTGGGGCCACTCTGTTGTGGGTACAGAATTCCCAGAGTCCCCGGCTCCCTTTCATCCTGCTGCCGCACAGACTCAGAGCAAGCCAGCTCCGAGGAGGGCCGGGCTGGGGGGGAGCAAAGACAACTGAGGCACAAAGGGGAGCCACGGAGAGAGACGCTGATAAGGCAGGGCAACATTTCAGCAAGGCATGAATGGGGGCCCCAGAGCAAGGACCCAAATGGATGGGGAGCAACTGGAACCCCCATACACTGTGGGTGGGAATTTATGTCCACTTCGAAAAACAGTTTCTTACGAAGCTAAATACGTATACATCTACCTTCTGACCCAGCAATTCCACTCCTAGATATTTTCCCAAGGGAAACAAAACACTTATTCACACACACACACACACACACACACACTGAATAAGAATGTACATAGTAGCTTTACGCACAAATACCCCCTCCCAAGGTAAACAAGCATAATGTACAGTGGTACCTCGAGATACGAGTGCCCTAACATACTAGATTTTTGAGATACAAGCCGTCGAGCGAGCGATTTTTGCTTTGAAATACGAGCAACAGTTGAGATAGGAGTAATCTCGTGGATCGGCCGGCTGCACACGACCCACCAGTTTACCGCGACACGAGTGTCTCATAGTTTCCCACACCTCAAGGTTACGGAATGAATTAAACTCATATCTCGAGGTACCACTGTATATTTAACAGAGAAATGGATAAAGGAATTGTGGCCTCATCATATAATTGAAAATACTCAACAATCAAAAAGGATGAACTACTGACAACAACATGGATGGATCTCAGAAACAGGATGCAGTGCTAAAGAAATGTCACAATACTCTGTTATCTATATAAGTTCAAGCACAGGCTAAAGTCATCTCTGGTGACAGAAATCACAATTGTGGTTGTCTCTGGAGATGGGGTAAGGTTTAGGGTTGGTGAGAAAGGAGGAGGAGGAAATTTATCCGGAGCAAAGGAAATGCTACATCTGACTTGGGTGGTGCTTACATGGGCATACATGATTATTCAAACTTACCAAACTAGCTGCATTTTACTACACGTCCATTATTTCAGTAAACAGTGGGGGAAAGGAGTTGGGTAAAGGACAGCATGGCTTCGTGAACATTCGGTCTGGAGCAGTATTTACAGAGTAGAGGTCTTGTACCTCCTTGGTTAAGTTTATTCATCAGTAACTTACTTTTTTTTGTTATAATGGTAGATGGCAATGTTTAGTTCCTCTTTCTCAGAGTTCATCATTGGTGTATAAAAACGCCATTGATTTTTGGGTGTTCATTTTGTATCCTGATACACTGCAGAATTCATTGATTAAGTCTAGTCGTTTTTTTGGTGGAGACTACAGACTGAAGATTCTCGGAGGGGAGGGGGCAGGGGAGTGTGGAAAGAGATTAACCAAAGAACTTGTATGCGTATATGCATAGTTCACGGACACAGACAATAGTGTGGTGCAGGCCTGGGGAAGGGTGGGACTGGGGAGGGAGGGGTTAATGGGGATTCTGTAATACTTTCAATAATAAAGATAAATTAAACAACTAAATAAAATTTATGAAAAGAAAGTTGGTTTGTTCTCATTCATCTCTCTAGTTCTTTTATTGATTTTGTTTATTGAAATGATTCCTGCAAGCAAAAATCAGAGTTCTTATTTAAGAATTCCCAGACTCTTGTATCAAGAAATGCATTCAAACAGCCAGTGGGAGTTTCAGGGATCGTGAGTCAGAAGGAAGTGGCAATGGAACTGCTTCTACCACTTGGCAAAATATTGCCTCTCTGTGCCTCAATTTCCTCCAGGAGAAATTGTGCAAGTTGAAAGAGCTACACTAACTACATGGAACAAAAGTTTTGAACATACTTTTAAAACAGTGAGTCATCAGTGGGTCCTTACATAGAAATGATATTAACAAAACAGCCAACCCTGATCTGGAACCAGGCAGTCATCAGGAGGAATTCTCTGGAAACAAGAGATGAGACGAGAACTTCCACCACCTCCCATCACGTCTACTTCCTTCCCAGCATCACTACCAGCATGCGCTGCCTTTCTGCCTGTCACCATAGAAGAATGCTTCTCCCTCAGCGACCTGCTTTGCTAACATCCCCACCTCCTTCAAGTCTGTCACCTCCTTTAAGAAATTTAAATTTCACCTCTTCAAAACGTACCCCGACCACACTGTTGAATACGACAACCTACCTCCATCCACCTCCAGCCCTGCTAATTCCCCTTACTCTGCTCTACTCTTCTCTTTTCCATAGCACTTACAACGTCTAAGGTTCTCTCGTTTACTGATTTATTATCTATCTTTCTATGTCATTATCCAATACAACTTTCTGCGATGGAAACATTCTAGATCTGCAGGGACCCCCATAGTAGCCGCATGCGGCTTCTCAGCACTTCAAATGTGGCTAGTGCAGCTGAAGAAGTGGATTTTTAATTTGCCCTCATTTATATTTAGACTAGAGGCCCAGTGCACAGATTCGTACACCGGTGGGGTCCCTTGGTGTGGCCCGCAGGGATCAGGCTGAAACCAGCAGTCCAATGCCGCTTACCACTCCTGCTCAGCCCAGCTCCACTGCACCTGCCACTGCCACTGCTTGGTAGGCTCGCTGCCACCCTACCATAGTATCTGAGCTGTGGCAGCCAGCTGTGAGCCCTGTGTCTGGTGCCTGTTGGTCAGCTGAGTGCACTGACCACCAGGGGCCAGCTCTTGCATTGAGTATCTGCTCCCTGGTGACCAGGTGCATCATAGTGACCAGTTGACCAGTAGTTCAGTCATTCGGTCATTTAGGCTTTTATATATACTAGAAGCCTGTTACACGAAATTCATGCACAGGGGCAGGAGGTGTCCTTCAGTCAGCCTGCTCCTTCTCCAATGTCTGACTAACCACTCCCCTGCCAGCCTAACTGCTTTCTTGCCAGCCTGTTTGCCCCTAATTGCCTTCCCCTGCAGGCCTGGGTTGCTCCCAACTGCCCTTCCCCAAAGGCCCAGTCACCCCCAAATTCCCTCCTCTGTGGGCCTGGTCACTCCTAACTGCCCTCCCCTGCAGGATTGATCATCCCCAACTTCCCTCCCCTGCTGGCCATCTTGTGGTGGCCATCTTATGTCCACATGGGGTCAGGATCTTCTAACCACATGGGGGCAGCCATCTTGTGTATTGGAGTGATGGTCTATCTGCATATTACTCTTTTATTAGCTAGGACAGATAGCCACTGGAGGCTAGGGGCTACCATGTCAGGACCAGCTCTAGAGTCAGAGGGCCAGAAGAGCAAGGAACTTTGCTTCATTTGCCAGGATGCCAACATGGAGTAGGTGCTCAGTAATGCCCTAAAACTAGAGAGCCGGAACATGTTCAAGTTGTTAAACACAGGTCATGTGTGTGTGTACTTGCTACCACACATGTACTGAAAGAATGTGTTATATGGGCCAGTATTTGCCTGAGATTTCTGCTCATTATAACCTAGCACTGAAGGCTAGTTAAGTAGGAAACCCTTTCCTCCAAACTCCTGCAGAGGCTCCCGTGATTGATCAAAAGTAACCTTAGGGTCACACATGACCAGGCCAGCCCAGGTCAGTTCATGGTCACCAGCGCAGAGGCCAGAGGGAAATGCTAGTGCCAGCGGCCGTGGAAACCAAGCCACAAAGAATCAGATGATTAGCCCTGGGAGGACACAGTGAGCTGGTTTCGTTTGCTCTCCTCTCTAACTGTAGAGAGAAAAAACCGGGGGCTCAGAAATGTCTGCGGAAGTTTCCACGGCTGGGGGTGGGGAGGCAAATGGAGCAGCTGCTGCCGGTGTCACACTCCCAGCCCCAGGCCCCAGGCCCTCAGCTCCCTCACGGATGTGGCTGTCCTAATTCAGACACTCCTCCCCGGGAGCAGAGCAGGCTGGCATGCCGGAAGTGATGGATCAGCCCTTGGCCAACGATGAAAGCTGGGTACCGGTGAGGCATGCTCTACACCAGCAGTCCCCAACCTTTCAGACCACCGACTGGCAACCACTGCTCTCCACTGTCTTCCAGACCCCAGGGGTCACTCAGTGGCCTCCAAGAGTAACCTGCTCAGTTGTACACAGCTTATACAGTGGTACCTCGAGATACGAGTTTAATTCGTTCCTTAACCTTGAGGCGTGGGAAACTATGAGATGCTCCAGTCGAGGTAAACTGGTGGGTCGTGTGCAGCCAGCCGATCCGCGAGATGACTCCTATCTCAAATGTTGCTCGTATTTCAAAGCAAAAATCGCTCGCTCGACGGCTCGTATCTCAAAAATCTCGTATGTTATGGCACTCGTTATCTTGAGGTTCCACTGTATTAGCTTCCTGCATTCTCTGACTCATTCCTCACTGCTCATCAGTGCCTTCCTCGAATCCTTGTTTCCGAAGGGAAAGCTTTTGGGGGGAATATAACCTGAGGCAATCATGGGACTTCCCTCCAGCTGCAGAGGTGGACTGAGAACCCGGGTCTGTTGAGTTTGAGGGTCACTCTCAGTCTTCTATTCTACATATTTGAATTAACACCTCCCTTCCTGAGTAAGTAGAGAGAAGACAGAGATGGAAGGAGAGAATGATGCTTCAGAAAAAAAAACATTTTGAGTTTTCTCACTGACTTGGTTGGTTGGCATCTCAAGCTTCCCCCGAGAATGTGATTGATTAGTGATGTCTGCGATGGAGTCAGAATAGGACAGTTGCTAGGCATGCTGGGCATTTGCTGGAATCGTCTACACAATCAGAACGTATTGCCCCCATTTGTTTTAGGACAACGCCAGCATCGATGAGACACCTCTCCTCCAGGAAAATGCAGTTTTCACTCCTGCTTCTTCACTAGTTTCACCGACAACCAAAAGCTCTTTGCTTCTAGGCATTCTCGGAAACAATGGCTTTAATTTGAGAATGTAGTTGAAGAGAAGTTTAAATCGATGTTTTTAAATTTCTCTGAAGATAAGAGTCATTGACAACAATAAAGCATTGTCTAACATTCCTTCACAGCACAAGAGCAGGTGGGTATTACTCTAATCCAGTTCCTCCACTGACTGAGTGAATGAATAGATATTTACTTTTTGTGAAATGAATGTATACAATCCATGATCATTTAAATTAATAACACAAATTTAACTTCAAAATAACTTCTAAAACTTACTTAGAAATTTAAAAGAATTTTCTCATTTGTTCATATATATACATATATATACATATATATGTATATATATATATATATACACATATATATGTATATATATACATATATATACATATATATGTGTGTATATATATATGTATATATATATACATATATATATATACACACTATTATATATTTTTATTGATTTCAGAGAGGAAGGGAGAGGGAAAGAGAGATGGAAACATCAATGATGAGAGAAAATCATTGACTGGCTGCCTCCTGTATAACCCCTACTGGGGATTGAGCCCGCAACCCAGGCATGTGCCCTCGACTGGAATCAAACCCAGGACCTTTCAGTCCACAGGCCAAACTGGCTAGGGCTCATTTGTCCTGTTTTGAAATGATTCAATAAGTAATTTTTTTCACCTATTTCTCCCCAGACACACATCCCAGGGCCATTCTATGAACCATTTTCTCACTCTATGAAAACTACCAGAATCAAAAGGCCACCCCCAAAATGATTTTCATCAATAATAGCATTAATCATTTCATTTTCTAAGTAGCTAAGGTTTATAATTTTTCATCTGTCATATCGTCTTGGTTTTTACTTAACATATGTCCTATCGTATTATTCCCAAATTACAGATATTAAATGGTTCTAAAGGAGGTTGTTGAATGAATGGCAGGGCAAGGATACAAACCCAGATGATGTAAATAAATCATCTGGTTTCTATTGTATATCCCTGTGAGTCCTGTGCCCTGAGTGGAGTCCATTTCCCAGCTGCACCATGTTAATTCCCTTCTCTGCTCTCTCTCTCTCTCCGCCTTGCCTCGTCTTCCCACCCCTCCCTCTCCCAACTATTCAAAGTCTCTCGTTCTTCATGGCTCTTCTCTGTCTGCATCTATCTCCACCATTCTCTCTGAACACCTTCCACTTTTGCATTTTTAGTGCCTGATGATATATCCCTTTATACTGTTTGGTCCACACTCATCCAACAAATCATTGGTGAGCATTTACATATGCTAAGTAGTCAGGCACCGGTGAATATGGCTGTCTCTCACAGAGTGCATTCCACTTGGGTTCCTGTTTCTAGAGTTTACATCTAGATTTAAAACGCCTTTACAGTAGTAAACATGCTTACATTTCCTCTATGCTGTGAGGGAGCAAACCATTTCACCGCCCTGCCACTAAATTAATAAACTGGCTGTGCTGGCAGTGTGAGTATGTAGCTAGCTAAGTATCAGGGGACCAGGCAAGTGAAATTACTCGAGGTACCGGCTCAATCTCTTCTCCCATAATGTTCTAACTCTGGGAAATCCACATTACTGTTTAGTAAGGTACTTCCGGAATTCTCTAGGAGGGACTTGGAAAGGAATTGGAAGGAGGAACCACCTGGAGATTGGTTTCTTGTACAGTGGTACCTCGAGATACGACTGCCCTAACATATGAGACTTTTGAGATACGAGCCGTCGAGCGAGTGATTTTTGCTTTGAAATATGAACAACATGTGAGATAGGAGTCATCGTGTGGATCGGCCGGCTGCACACGACCCACCAGTTTACCTCGACTTGAGCGTCTCATAGTTTCCCACGCCTCAAGGTTACGGAATGAATTAAACTCGTATCTCGAGGTACCACTGTATATACAAAGGCAAGATGTAAAATAGCCATTTCTCAGAGACATGCCCAGAAGGTCCCACCACATGCGGAAACAACATTTTAAGAGGTTTTGAATGATTGTGCTCATGAATATGTTTTTCCCTCTGAGGTTTTCCTTGAGGACAACTAATGCTGCTCTTACAACATCTCAGGGATGCGAGAATTTAGCACTAGGAGAAAGAAACCACTTGCTAAAAAAAAAAAAAAATTAAAAAAAATTTTTTTTTTCTGTAACCAAAATGAACCAGGGTGGAGTTGAACCCACCAAAACAAACACTTTTCCCTTTCAAGTCTGAGAAGAAGTGATCAGAGAGGGAGTTTTGGGACTTTTTCCAGAGAATTCATCTTGTGAAATATGTTCCACTTGGAACATTCAAACTTGGTTAAACACACACACACACACACACACTTGTTTGCTGTGTTAAATTAAACATACATTTAACAGGCCGAAAGCAGTCTTTCCCACAAAATTTCTGAATGTTGTATACATACATTATTATAGAGTTTGGTTTGCATGTAAACCATGGGATACAAATGGCTGTGTCTGGGACCTAATTTGCATAACGATTCCCCAATTCTTCTAGCTTCTTAAGATCAAATGTCCCCCAGAGGCATGTGATGCAACTCCTGGGACAACCAGATCCACTTAGACAGGATGAGAGCCACCTTGTGCCAGGGAACACGGTGAATTTGCCAGATGTCAGAACACAATCTAAAGAGAGTTTTAGTAATACGCAGGGTTGTGGCACTGAGTTATACCGTATAGACTGTTCTCTCAAAGTTAATTCTAGGGGTGTTAGTAGAAGGATCCTGACAACACGGTGAACATGTTGAGAGAAGTGTCTAGAGCTGGTGTGGAGAGAGCAAAATGTCTCTTCTCTGAAAGACCTTGCAGCAGCTTAAGAGGGAGGAGGGCATTGGAGAATGCTTTTTGGAGTTGATGACAGGACACAACACAGCAGGCCTGGATCCCACTGGACTGAGCATTTTGAGAGCAGAGACTGCCTTCTTTGTGACTGAGTGACTCCCCAGGACCTAAGACAGTGATTGGCTGATGGTAGACCTTGAATTAGTTTCTGAACTGAACTAATTAGGAAGCAACTGCAGAAAGCCATAATCAAGAAGAAAGAAAGTAGTGCAAAGTTGGGAAGAGTGTATCATTTGTGTATTCCTACCTCTTTCTACCAACTTATCATGAGATGCCATTAATATTTGAGAGAAAGCGGAGGGAGAAGTTGAAAACTTTCAAAATACCCAGAATAACTGGAATAATGAAGAGGATAAAGGCTATGTTAGAGACAAAGCTATCTGGTTTCCTTGAAAGTAAGACATCCCCGAAAACAAGACCTACTTCCAGTTTTGCCTCTCGCTGTAATATAAGGCCTCCCCCGAACATAAGGCCCCCAAAGCTACCGTCAGGCGTCTGACTCCTGATTTAAAGAGACCTCGCCCTGCCTGAACAGCTCCGGCTGCGCTGCAGACAATCAGTGAGCTGGTTTGTGATGACAACTACCACCGTACTTTCTTATACAGGTCATAAATTTCCTTTTTTTGTTGTTGTTGCTCAACAATAAATGTGTACCGTATCCTTCTTCATGGAAAAATGAGACATCCCCTAAAAATAAGACCTAGCGCATCTTTGGGAGCAAAAATCAATGTAAGACACTGTCTTATTTTCAGGGAAACGGTATGTGTTTGCTCTTCATTTTATTCTTTCTTTTTTCTTTTTTTCCTAAACACACAGAAAGGCTAGATTTCATAGCTTCCCTGCATCGTGGGGCTATGGAACTTGTTCTGGCCAGTGGGATTTGTGCTCCATCCAGGCCTGGCTCCAAAAACCCCTCTTGTGATCTTTAATGTTTCTTTCTCCCCCCTCATCCCCTCTCCTCTTCCTCGCTCTCTTTTCTTATCTGGTTAACCAGCTGCAGAGGTTTGTGTGGAGGACACCATCAAGGGTCTGAGGCCTTAGCACCCAGCCAGGCCAGTAGAAGGAAGGAATCTAGGTTCCTGAATAACCGTGTTGTGTGCAACATCCCTTCCCAAACTGGCTGGTGACACGAGCAAAAAGTAACTGTTTCTTTGTTAAGCCACGGAGAGGGGGTTGTTTGTTGCAGCTACCATCAAACTTACCCTGACTAATAGGAGGCCACTGAAATATGTGCTAGTTGCTTGAACTTTCTGATTCCTGACAGAGTAGGACTATAAAATGGGGTTTACACTCATCTACATATTTCCATATGTATAAACCGACTCACAAATGCAATTTATTAAGCATTTTCTATATGCGAGGCATCATATAAATAGCAAACCGGGCATTTCCATATATTCTTGGGTGCTCATGAATTTCAAGAAGAGAGTCTAAGGTTGACATATGCATCAAGTGGTCATGTTGGAATTGGCCCCTGCAAACTTTATGTGGCTCGTGATCATTACTTTCTGAAGAAAATGCATTAAAAAATTGTTCTCTACAAAAAAAAAAAAAAAAAAAAAAAAAAAAAAAAAAAAAAAAAAAAAAAAAAAAAAAAAAAAAAAAAAAAAAAAAAAAAAAAAAAAAAAAAAAAAAAAAAAAAAAAAAAAAAAAAAAAAAAAAAAAAGGAACAGATTCATTGAGCAAAAAGCACTTGAAGTTTCCTGAGAAGCTCACAGAACAGACCGGCCACGCTCACCAGCTTGCTTTTCGGTCAGGAGCAGCATGACTGTTAGTTTGTGGTAAGCGCACCAACAACCTTCTTAAGGCTGGAACCCAGGTGCTCAAAGATGAGCTCTCAGGATTGCTCAGTTGGAGCTGAGAAAGTGAATGGAAGAGCTGAAAACTTATGAAAGATAATATTCCTGGGATGTTATCTTTCAAAAAGGATCAACTCTGCCTCGGGAAGTGGGTACAGATAAAAGGCACCAACTACAGTGGTACCTCGAGATATGAGTTCAATTCGTTCTGTAACCTTGAGGCATGGGAAACTATGAGACGCTCGGGTCACGGTAAACTGGTGGGTCATGTGCAGCTGGCCGATCTGTGCGATTACTCCTATCTCAAATGTTGCTCGTATTTCAAAGCAAAAATCACTCACACAATGGCTCGTATCTCAAAAATCTCGTATGTTAGGGCACTCGTAACTCGAGGTACCACTGTATTGGTGTACTGATTAATAATGTGGCTTTTCTTTTCAACAGATGGAGTTACACATATGTAGATACACAATATGTATGATTGGATAGGTATGCTATTTTGTTGTATTGACAACAAGCTTCAAAACCTCATATGTCAAATTTTCTGAAGGTGTTAGCATCATGGATATTTTTACACTTAAAAAATGTTGAATTTTGTTCCCCCAAAAAATCATTTGTGGGAAGTTTTAATTTATTATTTTGAAGAAAAGTGCTGCTGAATGGTATCATATGCTTCAGGAAGCTTATGGTGAACATATTCCATCCATCTCAAGATACTTGTGAACGCTGGTTTAAACGCTTTAAAAGTGATGATTTTGAGGTGAAAGACAAAGAATGTCCAGGTCAACCGAAAAAATTTGAAGACCAACAATGACAAGCATTATTGGATGAAGATGCATGTCAAACTCAGAAACAACTTGGAGAAAGATTAAACGTTGCTCAGCAAACAATTTCCGATGATTTACAAGCAATGGAAAGATTTTAAAGACAGGAAAACGGGTGTCACATCAACAGAACGGAAGACAAATGGAAAACCAAAAAGTCATCAGTAAAACGTTGCTTCAGTGGCACAAAAGAAAGTACTTTTTGCATTGAATTGTGACTGGGGATGAAAAGTGGATTTCTTTTGAGAATCGCAAATGCACAAAATCATGGGTTGATCCAGGTCGACCATCAACATTGATCGCAAGGCCAAATCGCTTCGGAAAGAAGACAGTGCTCTGCGTTTGGTGGGATCAGGAAGGTGTGGTGTATTATGAGCTTCTAAAACCAGGTGAACCTGTTAATACTGATCGCTACTGACAACAAATAATTTGAACCACGCTTTGATGTGAAACGACCAGAATGGGCCAGATGACACGGCACAGTAATTTTGCTTCATGATGACGCACCATCACACATGCCAAAACCAGTTAAAGACACTGCAGATGATCTTGCCTGGGAAGTTTGAACCCACCCGCTGCTGTATTCCCCAGACCTTGCTCCTTCAGATGACCACTTGTTCCGATCGATGGCACACGCACTTTCTGAGCAGCACTTCAAAATGTACAAAGAAGTGGAAAATTGGGTCTCTGAATGGTTTGCCTCAAAACAAGAAAAGTTCTATTGGGACGGTATCCACAAATTACCTGAAAGATGGGGAAAAGTGTAGCTAGTGATGGCCATGACTTTGAATAAAGCACTTTTGATGTTTCTCTGGAAATTATCGTGTTTTCTTTGATTACAAAACCCACATTGTTAACTGGTTAAGTGTCAGGTCATGAAGGACCTTACATACCATGTTCAAGAGTTTGCCTAGGAAGCAATGGGAGGCCACATTTTGGGAAAATCTCCACAAGCAATGCAGTAATGAGAAATTGTGAGTGTTTTAACCAAAGCAACAGCATAATGAATAGAGGAGAAGTTATATTTAGAAGATACAAGTGATTATATAATTATGGGGATCAATTGAATGGAAAGGGCTGAATGAGGAAGAGAGGTCTAAGTCAATGCAAAGCTTTCAGGCTAAGTGATTAGGATGATATTCGCTCTTCCTAGAAATGGGTTGGAGAGTGAGATAAAAGTTCAGGCATCTTGAGTTTAAGTACCTATAAGGCACCCAAGTGGTAATGTTGGTTACAAGGGTTTTAACACCTGGAGATCAGCTTTGGGAACTGACAGAGTCAACTTCCAGGTACAGAGAACCGAATAATAAGCAGAGAGTCCAAACATGATATCCTAGCACAGTGGTCGGCAAACTCATTAGTCAACAGAGCGGCAAACCGCGGCTCGCGAGCCGCAGTTTGCCGACCACTGCCCTAGCACATACAACACTTAAGAGACCAGCACGAGGAGAGGAACCTGGAAAGGAATGAGGAAGAGGGAGGTGCAAAACTAGGAAAGAGACGTGCACAGAAGCTAAGGAAGTGAACAGTTGCAATAAGTGGGGGGTGGTCCACGGAGCCAATGGTTCAGAAAAAGAAGGAAAGAAAGGGCTGGAATGGGCCCCTTTGAATAGCCAAAGGGAGGACCTTGGAGTCCTTGGGAGGAGTCTTGGTGGACTACTCCAGGGAGAACTCAGACTTCAGTGTGACAAGAAATGCTGAGAAGAGATGAGCATGTTCCATCCAAAGAAAAGCAAGAGCTGGAGGGACGTGGAGTCATGGGAAGGTGCCTGTATTGTATTAAAAATGAAAAAGACTTCGAGTCCTGGCCACGTGGCTTAATTGGTTGGAGCAGTGGTTCTCAACCTGTGGGTCGCGACCCCTTTGGGGGTTGAACGATTCTTTCACAGGGGTCGCCTAAGACCATCGGAAAAATGCGGATATTTATATCACGATGCATAACAGTAGCAACATTTCATGGTTGGGGGTCACCACCACATGAGGAACTGTATGCAAGGGTCGCGGCCTTAGGAAGGTTGAGAACCACTGGGTTGGAGCATCATCCCATGCACCAAAAGGTGACAGGTTTGATTCCCCATCAGGGCATGCGCAATCTCTCTCCTCTCGCGCTCTCTCTCTCTCTCTCTCTCTCTCTCTCTCTCTCTCTCTCTCTCTCTCTTTCTCTCTCTCCTTCCCTCCTTCCCTTTCCCTTTCTCCCTCTCTCTCTTCCTTTCCCTCTTCTTCTCTGTCCAAAAAGCAATAAAAACACATCCTCGGGTGGCGAGGATTTTTAAAAATGGAAAAGACTTTGAGAATATTTTCTATTCTGAAAGGAAAATTTTAACGAGGAGAGAAAAATGGACGTTACAGAAGTAATTGCCAGTTTGAAGTGCTTATGGGGTAGAAACGCACAGGACTCAAAACCCAAGCCTGAGTGAAAAGAGGAACACACATGCTATTGTATCCAGAGAAAGAGTGGGAGTAGATGGATAATGAATTGCCCTTTGCTGAGCCAGGGAGGAAGTGAGGGTGGAGAGTGAGGTTAGTGATGACAGTGGGGGAGAGAGCGAGCGGACTGGAGACGTGGAGCAGCAGGCGGGCGAGGCCCCGCTGAGGGCCAGCTAAGGTGGGAGGCCACGAATCTGCAATGGCACCAGTTAGCGTGTATGTGACTCTCTCAAGCGGCTCCTGCTTGTCCGGGATGGACAAGGCACAGGAGACAGATGAATGAATCGATACAAGATGCACAGACATCTGGGAAAAAAAAGCTCGTGCTCGTGAACTGCTCAGCGATTCCCTCAGCTCCGAGATTTCATTCTGAGGCTGAACAATTTGCAAACCTGCAAATCATCTGAGGTTTTCCCCAAGCCGCGCTGAATGCTAATTCATCTAGATAGACGGTGTAACCTGCGAGGGAATTGGAGCCTTTAAGCTCGATTCTCTGCTGAAACCTGAGAAATAAATGGAGAATTATGTGTCCAATTCCTAATCCTCGGAGGGCGAGAAGCACAGAAGTGTTTTCTAAGAGTTATCAGAGGAAAGTCTTGTTCTTCTCAGAATGCGCATGCTGAGGGGAAAAGAAAAGGAGCAAAGAGGCTTTCACATACCCCAGCAAGTTCCCACACCCACCCTTTCTCCCCTCTGCTCTTCTTGAGATTTCCCTCTGCCCACTGCTCCATGAGAAGGAACCTCTCTTCCCTCTGCTTACTGTTCCTCTGTTCCTCAATGTCCCCCGTGCAGACGTTCCTGGATACTAGGAAAACGCAACCCGAGATCAGTAAACCGATCATATAGACAACCAGTGGCCAAGCTGAAGATAAAAGAAACCACCTACAAAGAGAACCTGAAATGTCTGTGCACCCCTCCACCCCCAAATCATAGTTCTTTAAAACAGATTTTATACCACAGAGACATTTGATCTGGAAAAAGAAGATAGCGCTGACATCCGGGACCTGGTGGGGACACTTATAGGGGGTGTCGGGGCTGGTAACCAAATCCAGCCGCCTTGGTCTCCTGCTGGACGCATAAAGCATCTCCGGGGACCCCGGTGTCAGAGAAGGGTGTTCTCTGACAAGGATGAAACGAGTCAAAACAAGCCACTTCCTGTTTCTGTGAAAGCGCGGACTAAGACAACGTCACGGAGGTTTGTATAAGCCACCCAATACCAAATACCCCCCTTTGCTGAGGAATGTGAGGGGCTGCTTTCTTCCCAGCCACCATGCTGCTCTCCATCTGGCCCCCCACCCCTTGACAAGATTTGCAAAGATCCACAGTCATTAAGATACCCAGTCACACAAGTGCTGGTGAGGATGCGGAGAAAAAGGAACCCTCGTGCACTGCTGGTGGGAATGCAGACTGGTGCAGCCACTGTGGGGAACAGTATGGAGTTTCCTCAAAAAACTAAACATGGAACTCCCATTTGGCCCAGCAATCCCACTCTTAGGAATTTATCCTAAGAAACTAGGAACACCAATCAGAAAGGATTTATGCAGCCCTATGTTCATAGCAGCACAACGTACAACAGCTACAATTTGGAAACAGCCTAGGTGCCCGTCAGCAGGTGAGTGGATCACCTGTGGTACATCTACACAATGGAATTCTATGCTGCCGTCAAAAAGAAGGAATTCTTACCATTTGCAGCAACCTGGATGGAACTGGAGAGCCTTATGTTTAGTGAAATAAGCCAGACAATGAAGGAGAAACACCACATGATCTCACTCATGTGTGGAGAATAAAGAACATTATAAACTGATGAACAAAAGGATAGATACAGTGAAGCATCAAACAGACTGTCACATTACAGCGGGAAGGTTAGGGAGAGGTGGGGTAGGTAAGAGATCAACCAAAGGACTTGTATGCATGCATATAAGCACAACCAATGGACACGAGACACTAGGGGGTTAGGGTATGCCTGGGAGTGGGGGGGGGTAATGGGAAGATATGTATACATGTAACACATTAATTAAAAAATAAAAAAAAATTGAATGTATTCCATATGCTGTACTTTATATTGCATGCCTATTTTATAACCACCACTTTGTACTTTCCCCCCCCCTATGTTTTTGCATTGAACTTAATTCGTTCATTATGTTTTCTACAGCTTAAAAAAAAAAAAAAGATACCCAGTCATAGAACTGTCCTCCTTCCAGACAGCTCCCAGGTAAAGCAAACCCCTGCGTCCTTGGGCCCTCCCCACCTCTCCACACCCACCCCCAACCCAAACCCAAACCCAACCCCTCCAGGTCCTTCCTAGCATCCTTTGGCTGCGTGCTCCTCACCGCCACGCGCAATAAACCATCTTCCCGGCCGTGGACAAAGCAGAGGGCACGGGGACTCGGGTCACACCCTGCTTCGATGAGAAGTGCACCCGGCATTGGGAAGGGATGAGGTGGGTAAGACAACGGGAGAGGGTTCTCTAAGTAATGGTGGGCGAGGATGCTTCCTTTCAAAACTCCCAGCTCCCGAGAACCACGTGAGAACTCCCCCCCCCCGCTCAGCAGCCTCTCTCTTGCAAAAAGCCTTCCACGGAGGCACCCACACACTGACTCACGATGGGCAGGCCTCTGAGGTTTACCCCGACTGTACCCCGTACATCATGAGCTCAGCGGCTCTGTTATTCTTGGCTGGGCAGGTGCGGCTGCTCTCTTCGCTTCTGGGTGTGGGAACTGTGAGCTTTGCACGGGCACCATCTGGGGGAAGGGAGGAGGTATTCTGGGGGGGGGGCAGGGCGGGAAATATGGGGGAGGAGGCACATGACATTGGCAATGGGATATGTAATGTGGGATCCCAGGGCTTTTACAGACATGGATGGAGACCGGCTGAAGGGAAAGGAGAAAGTCACGGGGAGAGTCTCGGAGGAAGTGGTTTTGCAAACCGCCATCTAAAACGGGGGAAAATTGTTATACAATGGAAGGGGAATGCTGTGTTTTCTCTGGCTGTTTGGCTTTTTGGAAATGGGTTACACATGTCGCCTCACGAGCATGTAGAAAGGGGTTTATTTTTACAAGCTGCTTCTCGCCATTTGCCGGCGCGTTGGCATTACGTGGATAGCAGGCGGAGATGATGATCGGCACTCGGACCCGGGAAGCCAGAGCCGTGGCCAGAGGCAATCGGCACTGCCAGAGCCTCGCCAGCCGGGCCCTGGAGCCCACCCAGGCCTGCCCACTGCCCAGCCCTCTCGTGTCTGCAGACGGTGTGCATGCCAAGGAGCTTCGAGGTTAACTCTGGTTCTGACCCCAGTGACATGCACGACCCGGGGAAGACACGACCTGGGTCATGTAACTCTCAGGTGGTCTGTGGCCACTCGAACGCACCAGCAAGCACTCAGTACGCGCCCTCTCTTCAAAGGAGGGTTCCCAGATGCCTTCCCTCTCCATCAACAAGGAAATGAAAAAAAAAATCAAGACGCTGGGTCCCACCCTAGACTCACTGCATTGGTGTTTCTGGGTAGGACATTCAGGATTCTTGCGCTTTTAACCAGTTTTACAAGAGACTCTAAATCAGCGGTTCTCAACCTGTGGGTCGTGACCCCCTTGGGGGCCGAACGACCCTTTCACAGGGTCGCCTAAGACCATCGGAAAATGCAGATATTTACATCACGATGCATCACAGGAGCAACATTTCATGGTTCGGGGTCACCACCACATGAGGAACTGTATGCAAGGGTCCCGGCCTTAGGAAGGTTGAGAACCACTGCAGTCTAAATGAAAGGGTCTGAATACTACCGAGTCCAGGGACACACATCTTTCCAAAAGGCCATCCACTTAAAAGACAGGCTGTCCTAAGCTGAGGTCACAATACACAGAAGGGGTAGAGGAGAGAAGGAAAAACGCTCAGTTTAGGAGTCACCCAGCAAAGCTTCAGAAGGGGCCTCCTTTGTTTATTGACCACAAGATAAACATCTCCAGCAGAAAAGGATTCAGAGGGTTTTTTTTTTTTCAGTTGCTCTTTGTAACAAAGTGCCGTCTATGCTCACGAAAAGGAAGAAGAAACCCTGTACTAATCAGCAGTGAGAGAATGGCAGACTAGTCTGACGTTAGCGGAATCTATGTCCTCAGGTCTGGTCTTGATGGAAGGGGGACTGCGGGCTGTGTATCCTGGGTCACTGGATCAGCTTCTAGGCCTGTGCTTTTAGGAAGCAGGGAAACACACGGGAAGGCTGACAGAAGCAATGCAGTTTTCTTAATAGCAAGGGCTGCTGACCTAGTTTGGAGAGCGGTAATATTACAAATCACTATTTTTTTAAATGGAAGGGTCACCTATAAAAGTTACAACAAGCATGACTTGGACTTCCTATGTTATAAGCTAAGCTGTACACAATTTATTTCTTTCCTTCTTTTGTTTATAGTAGTTTTAATCAAGCTGTTCTTTTAAACTATCCCTGGCTAACATTAATCAACTGTGATAAAAAATAATGTTAGCTGAAACCGGTTTGGCTCAGTGAATAGAGCGTCAGCCTGCGGACTGAAGGGTCCCGGGTTCGATTCCGGTCAAGGGCATGTATCTTGGTTGTGGGCACATTCCCAGTGGGGAGCGTGCAGGAGGCCGCTGATCGATGTCTCTCTCTCTCATCAATGTTTCTGGCTCTCTATCCTTTCTCCCTTCCTCTCTGTAAAAAATCAGTAAAATATATTAAAAAAAATAATGTTAAAAATCAGTCTGTTACCCTAAAGTAGCATTTTATCTTTTCAACCAGGCCCTGGGTTCTGAGTGCAAAAACGTTTCAAACTAACAGAGGCAGTGCATGGGGGCGAGGGACCTTGTGGTAACAGAGCCGAGGAGACCGTCAGCCTCTAGCACTTAGTCCCAATCATTCTCAACTCACTGTTGAAACTGATGCTTTAATTCCTTAATAATCGCATAGAATCTGAAATTCATAGTAGAATCACATTTTGGGTTTTAAAAAGCCATTCTAGGTTATACAGTTTATGAGAAGGTAAGCAAATTGTGTAAAATTTCTCTTCACAGAAGTCTCAACTGGGAATTGAATGTAGAACTAAACAACAGGAATCAAAGAAACCACCAACCTTTTAGTTTCCTCTCTCCAAGGGATCATCTTGAACACAGATGTTTAAAATGTGCTAGGAATGTATAAATCAAGGCATATATATATATATATATATATATACATATATATATATATACATATATATATATATAAATTAAAAGTCTACTGATCAAAAGTAAGATATTTACATTTTTATTCCACTACCGGCCTGGCAGCTAGTTTGGTAAAGATTAACAATACTTGTATGAAATTTATTACCATTGCTTTTATCACTAAAACTAGAGGCCCAGTGCACAGATTCATGCACCGGTGGGGTCCCTCGGCCTGGCCTGTGCCCTCTCACAATCTGAGACCCCCTCAGGGGTTATTGGAGAGCTGGTTTTGGCCTGATCCCCACAGTCCAGGCCAAAGGACCCCACAGGCCTCTAGTATGCATATAAGATCTTTGGTTAACACCCCCCCCGCCCCCCGCCTTCCCTCTGAGATTCATCAATCTGTTCCCTGTTTCCATTCTTGTGGTTTCCACTCCTGCATTGAGCACCTGCCCACCGGTAGTCAGTGCACATCATAGCTACTGGCCAGTTGGCTGGTCGGCTGGTCACTTAAGCTTTTATATATAGAGATTTTTTTCTTTGACAACAATATTTTCAAGGTAAACACAATTTGTGAAATATTGCCAGAGAAGTACTTCCTTTTTTTTGAAATTATGAGAAAATGGGTGATAAAAAAGATTAAAAACCCTAGTCAGTTTGGCTCTGTGGATAGAGTGTCGGCTTGATTTTGGTCAAAGGTATGTATCTGGGTTGCAGTCTCAATCCCCAGCCCTGGTCTGGGTGAGTGCAGGAAGCAACTAATCGATGTGTGTCTCTCAAACCTCAGTTTCTCTATCTCCCCCATTCCCTTCCATTCTATCTAAAAATCAATGGAAAAATATCCTTGGGTGAGGATTAACAACCACAACAAAAAAAAGCTAATCTCCCTCCCCTTCTTTCCCTATTTTTGGAGATAAAATCCTATCTACTAAAAGAGTAATATGCAAATTGACCATCACTCCAACATACAAGATGGCTGCCCCCATGTGGTCAAAGATGGCTGCCTCCATGTGGACCTAAGTTGGCCACCACAAGATGGCCAACAGGAGAGGGTGGATGAGAGGGACCAGGCCTGCAAGGGCGGGCAGTTGGGGGTGATCAAGCCTGCAGGGGAGGGCAGTTAGAGGCAATCAGGTTGGCAGGGGAGCGGTTAGGGAGTGATCAGGCTGGCAGGCAGAAGCGGTTAGGAGCAATCAGAAAGGCACATAGGCAAGCAGTTGGGAGCCAGCAGTCCTGGATTATGAGAGGGATGTCCATCTGCCTGTTTAGGCCCAATCCCACCAGGCAGTTGGACATCCCTCGAGGGGTCCCAGATTGGAGAGGGTACAACCTGGGCTGAGGGTCATACCCCTCCATGCACGAATTTCATGCACCAGGCCTCTAGTGTTTAACAGCTAGAAGTCAGATATCCTTTGATGACTAAAGTAGTTCCTCACATTATTTATACACTGTGCTTGTATATCACCAGAACACAATAACTGCTAAGTATTTCCAGTTTAAGATCTGATCAAGTGCTCTACATGTATAACTCCTTTTTAAAACCACTTATTGCAAATAGACATTTTTAAAACAGGCACAGACTATGAATATAAAAACGTCCCAGGTTAGCAATAACCTTTTGTGTTTTTTAGTGAGATCTTCTCAAATTAATCTTTCAGCGCTCACACTGAGAAATCCAAGCTCTTGTCAGTTCTCAAATTTATATGACAAGGCTTTGCATTTGTGATGCAGAGGATGGGGATGAGGGAATGAAAGCGCCAACCTGGGTAGTTTAGCTCACCTTTAGTCCACCCAATTAATGCAACTGGGTTCCTGGTGGGAAAAGCTTTTTCAATTGAAAATTCTGTTTTGGACTTCATTTACTATTCAAGATGTCATGCTCATCACCATGATAAGAGAAGCTTAAAACAGAGAGAAGGTCCTGATACTCTTTGGGGTGGGGGTTGGGGGGTGTAGGGACTCTGAGAAGGAGAGCTTCTTGGGCAGTGGGGGTGGGGTGGGGGTGGGAGGCCTGGCCTCGGTAGCCAGCTCCTGGAAGAGGGGGACCAGGTTGTCTTGTTTCCCCTTCATTTTGTTTTTCTCCCCAGCACAAGGCCGGTTCTTCTGTCCCCTGTCATCTGCGGCCACTCTCACAGATACTACACGTGGAAGGGACTTGGCAGGTCACCTATTCCCCAGCTCTCCACACAGAGTGCCCCTGTTGAATATTCATGAGGCTGTTGTTAGCAGGCGCCTGTGAAAGCCAGCCTATTAGTGGCGATGGCCATTTACAACCACCTAGGGGAGTTGGGGGCATGGGGAGGAGGGAACAACATCAAAAGAGCCTTAAAACATAACCACCCGTGGAAAATAAATAATGAAGGAATGCCGGATTCTAGACATTTGACTAATTGTCAAGTAATGAGGGTTATGAAAAACTTCCCTGGAAGGTAGATTCCTCTTATGTTTGGGGGGTCATTTGAAAGCTCTCTGAAGGGTACCTTGTGGGAACGTTCTACCCACGTAGGTAGGAAAAGCTCCAAATGGGCTCTCCCCAGAGGCACGGCACATTTCCAAAGCCAACCTGACGGAGTCCTCATTTAACTAGCGGCAGTTCAGTACAGGACGGCCCAGCACACACTCGGTTAATGTAAAGGCATCACTCTTCGTGCTCCTCTGGGACCACGCTAGTTTGCAGACACTTTAAGCCGCTGCAAAGCAGAAACTGAAGAGAGGATTTAGCATTGCTTGATAGATGGGATAATGGAGACACAAATCCAGCTAAACCAGGGGATTTGTGTGTGTGAGGCTGAGGGTGTCTTTGGGGGACCAAGTTGCACTGGTGGTAAAGCCGATAGGAACTGGGAAGCTGCCACTCATCGCTGCTGTTAACGTAATCTCAGGGCTGGGGAGACAGCAGAGAGCAGGTTTTGCGGTCTGTCAGCTTCCGATCGGCACTCTATCTCGTCTCGCTGGGAAGATGCTCCCAGCAGATCTTAGCCTCAGTTTCCTCCCAGGTAAAGCAGAATCAGCAACGGCTATTAAGAGGAGTAGATAGCCCTAGCTGGTTTGGCTCAGTGGATAGAGCATCAGCCTGCAGACTGAAGGGTCCCAGGTTTGATTCCAGTAAAGGGCACATGCCTGGGTGTGGGCTCCATCCTAGGGTTGGAGGGGGGACATGCAGGGGACAGCCAATCAATGATTCTCTCTCATCATTGATGTTTCTCTCTCTCTCCCTCTCTGAAATCGATAAGAAATAAATTTAAAAAAATAAAGAAATTAAGAGGAGTAGATAAACTGATGAATGTAATGCATTTGGCACCATGTAAGCTCTTCAATAAACATCAGCTTCCCTTTGCCCTCTGAGCATTCTTTAGTTGCACTTAAATGACTTATTATTGGGGTGTAGGGCAAACATTTATTACAGGCTGCAAGAGTAAAAATGCAACCAGATTTTCAAACGATCTCGAACTCATTGGACAGCATGAGTTCTAACAGCTTCTCTCTTCCGTCACATCCTCAATGCTCCTCCAGCTTCTCTTCAATAAACACTAAGCAATGTGCCGGTCACTTCCTCTTTTCTCCAGTACTGTGGTAACTCATTCGGATATTAAGGATAACTAAGCATTACAACACACTTGGTATTTAAAGATTAAAAACGCCATGAACCATCATGTATGAAACTACCCTTGACTTTATCCTCATTGTCAACTTCTTTCCCTCTTAGTTCTTCTTTTGGCTGTTAACTAACCCCTCAGGTTGCTTTTTCACTAGAATCCATTAGCTTGTTCATAATATGAATATGAGGTGTTCATAATGTCCAAAAGCAGTACCTGTCTTAAGTTAAAAAAAAAAAGTGACTATGGTCACAGATATGCAATGTCACAGATATGTAATTTCAGTGCAAACAGGAGAAAAGGTCAATATTCTAAATATTGCCCCAAATCCCAGGTGTTAGAATTAGAGCAATAAAATACCTACACAGATGACTTGCAGATGTAGCTGCACTTCTCTAGCTTCTAGAAACTTCCTGAGCATTAGGGTTCATAGGATGAAAAATACTCTATGCTTACAGGTCAGGAAGAAATCCAAAAGAAATAGAGTATGACTCGAGAAAGGCTCTCCATGACTTACAATTACTTATCTATCTATCTAAAAGACTAATGTACAAAGTGTCCTCATGACTGGAAATTTGACTGGAGTTCTATCACTTGCTATGACATGCGCTGACCACCAGGGGGCAGTGTGGAGGGAAGGAAGACCCTGGCTAGCAGCCAGAAGGCCCTGATTGGCCCTGATCTACAGCCCTGCCTAGGACCTTCCCATGCACGACTTTCATGCACCAGACCTCTAGTATATATTTAAAAATCAGACTTAAATCTTGACTAAGAACATGAGAAACTGAAATCAGAATCAAATAGTATTAAAAAAAAAAAGACAAAATCCAAGGGACGACCAGAAATATGCTATTAACTAAAGAATGAATCAAGAGTAAAAGCAGCAATTTATCAGAAGAAAATAATTAAAAAAAAATAAAAGCAGCAATATACTTTTTTATATTTAAAAGAAAAGTTGATAGACATTTAAAAGAAAGTCTGTGCTAATACCTGGCATGGTTCTTCTTTAGGTTTACACACACACACACACACACACACACACACGCACACACACCATAATAAGGAAAAGCAAAAGGGAATACTAGTTCCTTTACAAGGTACATAAACACATTCTCAGGAAAAATTAAACTCTTTAGTTCCAGGACAGTTAAAAAGCAAACACTCTGTAAATGTCCCCGAGGGCCCGTGACCCAAGGCCCAGGGAAGCACATGCCACGGCAGAAATGGCATCGTATGCGCCGCTGTAATTGCCAACAGATGTGGCACGCCAGTGAGACACGGCTTCCCCTCTGGCCCGTGCTTTTGGTGACTGACAGGATGAGGGTCTTAGAGAAAGGAAGGTTTGATGAATGAGGCATCCTGCTTAATTGTGCTAAACGGTTTAGTTCACAAATAGATCCAACAGTTGAGAAACAGGAAACCTTACGATTCTCTCAAGAAAACATAGGGGAGGGGTAGGGGGAGGAAATGAGGGAGAGAAGCCCAAGATCAGGTTGCCATGGGATACCTAAACTGGGTAAATCAGGAATCTATCTGGTTTCATTAGCAGAAATTGAGACAAAATTGGTGCCAGGACTAGATGTTTACAAAATTAAGAAAACGTCTTTCTTCAATACCAAGAAATTCCCATCAACTTACTCCCTACACACGTTAATGACATTTCAGTACCCATCTTTTTATTTATTTATTTTTAAAATATATTTTTATTGATTTCAGAGAGAGGAAGAGAAAGGAAGAGACAGAAACATCAATGATGAGAGAGAATCATGGATTGGCTGCCCCCTGCACACCCTCTACTGGGGATCGAGCCCACAACCCTGGCATGTGCTCTGGCCTGGAATTGAACTGTGACCTCCTGGTTCATAGGTTGACACTCAGCTACTGAGCCACACCGGCAGGGAAGTACCCATCTTTTTCAACACTTTACGATCCATATTTGGTCTTTGTGATTTTTGATCTAGACAATTTTGTGCTGTTTCATCTCTTGCTCCTAAGAAGTTCACGAGCATGAGCAGACTGCTCCTTCCTTCAAAACACCCTGTTATACATAAAATAACCATTTTCACTTCTGGAAAAAATAAAAACTTTTGGCTATCCAATCTTACTTAACTCTAGAAGAGGCTTCGAAAGGTGTACTTCCCCCATGTTCAGGTTGGAGAAGATGTACTTATATTTTTTGATGCAGACCATGTTAGTATCTAGGATGAGGTTCCTTGCCAACAGGCACTCAGTTTTTCTGGTACACGATCTAGACCTTGTCACCCAGGAGAGTTAGCTAGAGTGCCATCTGCGTCCTTGGCCATGAGCCACCTGTCTTTTACACATTCGCTCATGTAATCCTCCCGCCAACTCTTGTCAACCCATCGCCAGTTTACTGCGCCTCAACAGGGAATGCAAGGCGGCCTCAGAATCCCCAGAAGCAGCCTTTGATACAAAATGCTACTAAGGTTTGGCTATTTTCTTCTTTGCCTCCTTCTCTGAAGTATTATGGGAAATTGCGTCAGGTCCTACTGAAACATGAAAGTAGGGGGGTGGTTTGGAGCCTATGCTGGTGATAGGGGCAATAACAGAATGTTGGGAAGCAGGTGTAACTATAAGAAATATTAATCAGGCTCTGTTAACTGTGATTATTTTGTTCTGATGAAAGAAGGCACATTCTAACCTGGAGGGGAGTCGTAGGCAACCTCGCAGCTCACCTGGGAAATGCAAGCGGCCCATCTTCCCCATCAGGAAGCTGCCTACACTATGGATGGAAAGAGGAACCACCGTATTACAGAAACCAGAGCCCACAGCTCTTTGAAGAAACCCCGTCCTTGGCATATCACGAAACCCTTTGGAAGATCCCCAGCTCTTTGCTTACCCGAAGGCCTTTGCAAATCTCCAGACCTTTAAACTGCCCATTTGGCATACCTTTCGCCTACTTCCCCATGTAATCTCTGTCCCCCTACCCAATACACGCAGCTGGCTTATGGTGGGGCGCAGAGCAGGTTTTTATGGGTGACCTGCTGCTCTCCCATACTGCTGGCAGTATTGGAATAGACACTGATATATGATTCAACCCTGTCTCTGCTGAACTGGCTCAAGAAGGGACAGGCAGCACAAACCCACTGATGGTCTGGTTATACCAGCAGCTTCGTCACTCACGTGTGCAACCACAAAGTAAAGTGTGCTAAGACCCAAAGGTTAGCGAATACCAGTGACACTTGTGCATCGTTTGCCGTGTTTTCTAGGATATGTTAAGTACATGCCCAGTCCTCCTCTCTACTGGATCTAAATACACAGTGCATGCTCATAGCACATCCTCTTCAGTAATTTTTAAATATAAAGCTAATCTCCACAACCTGAAACCACTCTACTGAAGATCAACTGTGAAAAATGTAATTAACTTTTGAAGACATTGTCATTTATCAAATACATTCAATTTTCACAACAGTCCAGGGAAATACTATTGCCCTCATTGTACAGGTCAGGAAACTTGTCGGAAACCAAACTGTTCTCACTAAATGGATGTAAACAGGAGGCCAGAAGGCTGGTCAACCTTAACTGCTCTGAAAGGTCAGAGCTAATTACTCACTGTTTAGATGAAAACATTGTTAGCTGAAGCAGCCTCTACCTGTTTGTTTCATGTTAATTTATGTTTTTGTTATTTCCTGCCTAAAGGCTAGGGGTGTGTCCAAAAGCCTTAATAAAAGGGAGAAAAAGGCCAGAGCAAGTGGCAGTCCTTTCCACTAGAGGAAGGCTCCCACCTGGCCCCCCAATATTGCCAAATTAATGTTTTCTAGTCTCTCATTTTGTTTGCGTGTGGCCTCCTTCAGAACCCGAACCCTGAATCGGGAACCCTGAACCATGTGGGATGTGGAAAGAGGTTCCCACAGAAACTGAAGCTCCAAGCAGTTAAATGACTCATCAGAAGCACATTGGTACAGAGTGAAGAATCCTGTTCTTCTTTCAGGACAATGGCTGCCTCTCCACCACAGGTGCTAGGTAGGTGGCTAGAACCATACAAATGTGAAAGGGTGTCTCTGGGCCTTTTGGGATTGTTCTTTCTTAGTCTTATTCTTGGATAACAGACACAGTAGAGTAGCTGTGGAGTGTGTAGTATAACTTAGTAAGCTGGAGAGAATATAAGTAGTTCTGCTAGGCAAGAAGAGACTGAGGGGAGGGAGTGGGAGGAGGTATTAGATAATGCAGATTAGATAATGCGGATTGCTGGAAGTGTGGCATGAACTTACCCAACTCCTCATATGCCTGTCCACCTGACTGTCTCAGGTAAAATGGACCAGAGAGGCTAAGGAATACTTGTGTTATCCTAAACTCATCTTTGGGGTGATTATGAGGCACAGATCATAAAAAGCAGAGAGACTAAGTATTCAAAATTCAGGATATTTCATCATTGCTTCTGGGACCTTACCACTATCCTTCCTTATCTGCTGATAGATACTAGGATGGAGCAGGGTTTATGTATCTTATGTAATAAAAGAGTATTATGCAAATTGACAGTACCTCTGCTACATCCACCAGCCACGCCCACCAGCCAATCATCGAGTATGCAAGTTAACCCAACCAAGATGGCTATGGCCACAGAGAGAGCAGGAGGGAGGCTTGGGTTGCTCCTGGCAATGGAGGAAGCCAAGCTTTGCAAAAACCTGGCCTCCACTTAAGGCAACAAAGTTCCAATGGCTGCCACCACAGAGAGAGCAGAAGGCTTGGCTCTGCTCCAGGCTACAAAGTTTCAATTGTAGAAGATAAATAAATCCCAGATACCAGGGCCTCCACTTGGGTCACTGGGGGGCATGGCTGGCCTGCAAATCACTACAGGCCCCTTGCCTAGGCCACCCCATACCCCAAGGAAACACCCATCCTGGCCCAGGACACCCTTCAGGGCAAACCAGCTGGCCCCCACCCATGCCCCAGGCCTCTATCCTATCTAATAAAAGAGTAATATGCAGATTGACCATCACTCCAACACACAAGATGACTGCCCCCATGTAGTCAAAAGATCCTAACCCCATGTGGACACAAGATGGCCACAAGATGGCCAGCAGGGGAGGGAAGTTGGGGGTGATTGGGCCTGCAGGGGAGGGCAGTTAGGGATGACCAGGCCCACAGGGGAGGACAGTTAGGGGCAAACAGGCTAGCAGGGGAGCAGTTAGGCATCAATCAGGCTGGCAGAGGAGTGGTTAGGGAGTGATCAGGCTGGCAGGCAGCAGTGGGTAGGGGCAATCAGGAAGACAGGCAGGTGAGCAGTTGGGAGCCAGGATTGTGAGAGGGATGTCCCACTGCCCATTTAGGCTTGATCCAGGTAGGACCTAAATGGGCAGTCAGCCATCCCTCAAGGGGTCCCAGATTGGAGAGGGAGCAGGCTGGGCTGAATTTCATGCACAGGGCCTCTAGTTTTATATATTTTGAATGAGATCTCAACAGTGAAAATTAAGTCTGTTCTTGTGTTCCTCGACACATTATCCTATCTTTCCATTTTATGGACTACACAGTCTCCCAAATGAATGGATATGATGAATTGGTTGGCTCTTCTGTGCTAAGAAGCTGTAAGGCTAGGTTTTGAGCTACCTATGGTCATAGTTTAGCATTTGAGAGGACATCTGGCTTGAGAGAAGTTGGAATAAGCACCAGAGAGATGGAATATGTGTCCTAGCAGCATTCAAATGCCAGAATCTGTGAGACCAAATCCAACCCTACAACCTTGTGGCTTGCCTAAATTCCCCAATTGTGCTTCCGGTCATCTGAGTTGGATTTCTGTCACTTAGTACTGAAGGAATCTGAACTGAAAAAAAACACCAAACCAGAAATCTTGCTTTAATAACTGAAGTAATAATAGTGGCTTTTTGAGCATTAACTTTGTGCCAAGCATTTTACTGAGACTATCATTTTTTTCTGCAATATAATCTTATGATGTAGGTCTTATCATCTTTATGAAGAAATTGAAGTTCCAGAGGGTTAGATGACTTTCCTGAGATAAAGAGCAGTCTCGTGAGATTTTTTGCATCCTTTTCTCCATGGCTCCTAAACCCACGCTCCTCATGTCTCAGCTATTTTATACAAGCCAAGCATACCTCGCTTTATTGAGCTTTGCTTTACTGTGTTTCATAGTTGTTGCATTTTTTTTTTAACAGTTGAAGGGAACCCCGCCACCAGTAAAAAAATTATAGCTCACTTTACTATGATCCCCACTTTACTGCAGTGGTCTGGAGTCGGACCTGCAATATCTCTGAGGTATGCATGCACCTCAAATCACCTGGGGGGGCTTCTGAAACCAGGTGTACTTAGGCCTCTCTCTAAGCCTGCATGAGTCTGCGCAAGCATAGCAGGCACCGTTCACAGGGAGCACAATGGATTGGTGCTCCAGAAGGGTGGGGGGATGCATTTTTTTTTTTTCAGTAAACGGTGCTCTCTGGACTTGTGCAGCCAGACCAATCAGATCTGAGTATTTGGGACTGGGGCCCCAGAGTTGATACATTTTTAAAAGCTCCCAGGTGATTTCAGAGTGCAGTCACGGGTGTGAACCACAACTGTAATCTAAACACGTATCTTGGGTTTATACGGGCTTTGACTGGGTCTACATGAGCATATGGTGGGGCAATGGAAGCTAACACGCCAAGTGACTACAATTATCAGGGTATTGCATATAAATTCTCGGTTAGGATTGGTGAGTGTGAAATCACTGACTCCTCGAGACAATGGCTTTCTTTCTGTACTGTACTCTGTGTTGTAGCAAAGACTAAATATATTAAAATAATATCTATGAATACCGTCATTCCTCAAATATGACATCAACAATAATTAATGAACTATTCAGAAAAAGGTGGATTTAAAAAAATATATATCCAGCAAATATTTTCACCTACGTTTCAACCTTTCATAACTGAAGGGTTTGGGATACTGATGAAGGCGGTGCCCTCTCTCTATACATAATTCTGTTCTCTCTCTTGCCAGGAGATGAGTTCAGCCATTACTATGGAAAATAAAGAAATAAGGAAAGAAAGAATACAGAGAATGCACTTCATAATTAGTTCTATCGTAGGCAACAGCTCACTTAGATTTCAGAAGATCATCACTAAAAAATTTTACAGAACTTAACCATATTAGATACGTGCATGATATAAACAGGAAGGACTATTAAGACAGCCAATGTCATATTTTAAAGAAAACTTAGTAGCATAAATTATACAATCTCATACTTTCCTATAAAATGGATAAAACAAAGACAATTCATTATGTTAGAAAAAGGGGAATGAATAAGAATAGTACCAGGTTAAATGGTCATTTTTGAACTTTAATACTGACCAAAGGGAGGATATTAAGCCAATGAAATAACCCAAACTAAAGAATCTATTGTATACAATTGAAATATAACTCATTTTTAGAATAAAAAGTCCTTACCCCATCCAGACTTCATTTTATCAAAACCTGTTGAATTGTGTTGTTTTTCCTGTAGTTTCCATGATCCCAGGCTAATTAAAGTAATTAAATTGATGAGCATCCTTTAGCAGAGCTTATAAAAAATTGATGAACTGTCACAATACTTGAAGACTTACTTGACTTAAAAAAGGTTCAACAAGCAGATTGAATATATCCACATACAGTCAGACATTGGTGTTGATGTCTAGTAATTCTAGTATGAGCCATCACTGCCAATCATGGTGTACTGTCTCATGGGACTACTCTATGTCTCTTCAAGGGGACATTTTAATTTGGCAAAGTTTCAAGTAGCAAAACAACAAAAAGAAATTCTACCCATAAGTTGCTAGAAAATGCAGATCAATCCCTGAGATTTGTTGAATCTGTCAAGTTGGGTCTTGTCTCGAGTCTCTCAGAGGAGCAGGATGTGGGTTAAATTGAGCCTGTGCAAAGGCTGGGATTGAGCTCTCTTCTGTCCCATTCCTGTTTGAAACTTTCAAAAGTTTCTGACTGTCCCAAACCCTCAGGATGGCTTTCAGGTCCCAGTTGGGATTTCAGGGAATCTTTTCAGGTTTAGGTCTACTTTCCTTTATTAAATTAAGCTGTGGCCAAGCCAAGCTAAAGAAGCTATTTAATGGAATATGTCCTAAGGCACTTTATTGCCTATGGAATTTTGCTTATCCCCATCTTCTGACATGGAATGGACACCTCCTCCTTCCCACAAAATTCTATTTTTTCTTGAAAATAAAGTGAAATGACATCTCTTTTGTGATGCGCCAGGCAATTTAATGTCTCTCTTGCCTGAAGTACTATTGCGCTTTGTTCTTTCTCTGTTTAAACCGTCCATTAACTCCTTGAGGATAGGGCCAGTACATTATATGAGAAATTGGAACAAACCAGACCAATATGTTAATTTTGGCTTCTTCACTTAACAGCTTTATAGAAAGAAAACTCCCCGGCCCCAAGTGCCTCATCTGAAAGTTGGTTACAGAATAATAATGTATACTTCAAAAGGTTCTTAGGAAATGATAATAAATGTAAAGCAACTAGAATAATATTTGAGGACCAAACCAATACATATCATAATTACAGTGGCAAGGGTTAAAGAAAAAGAGAGGATCATAAAAGCAGCCAGAGGAAAACTGTTACCTCCAAGGGAGGCCCCATAAGACTGTCAGCTGATTTATCAACAGAAACATTTTAGGTCCCAGGGGATTGGCACAAAATATTCCAAGTGATTAAAAGTAAGGACCTACAAACAAAACTACTCAACCCAGAAAAACTATCATTTAAAATTGAAGGAGATATAAAGAGCTTCTCAGACAAAAAAGCTAAAGGAGTTTGCTACAACCAAACATGTATTATAAGAAAAGTTAAAGGGACTTCTTTAAAAAGAAGAAAGAAAAGCAGAGGAACATAAGACATATGTATATATAAAAGCCTAAGCGACCAGCTGACTGGCCAGTAGCTATGATGTGCACTGATCACTAGGGGGCAGATGCTCAATGTAGGTGCTGCTGAACTGTGGTCATTTGGCAGCAGCAGTTCTTGGGTGATGCACCCAGAACCAGAGAGGACGGAGCCCAATTCCAGGGTGCGTCATCTGAGAACCGCCCTCTTACAATCCCGAACCCCTCGGGGAATGTCGGAGAGCTGATTTCAGCCCAATTCCCACAGGCCAGACTGAGGGACTCAACCAATATACAAATCCATGCACCGGGCCTCTAGTGTATAATCAAATGGCAATAGATGCATACCTATCATAATCACTTCACTTTAAATTTAAATGGCTTAAATGCTTCAATCAAAATACATCGGGTAGCTGAAAAGAAAGCAACACTTATATATATCTTATCTACAAGAGAGGCACTTCAGATTGGAAGACACATACAGACTGAAAGTAAAGAGATGGGAAAAATATTTCATATAAAATGAAAACAAAAAGCTTAGGTAACAATACTTATATCAGACAGCACAGACTTTAAAACAAAGGCTATAATAAGAGACAAAGGAAGATGTCACACAATGATAAAGAGATCAATCCAATAAGATCGAATCCTGGATATAACCCTTGTAAACATTTACTTACCTAAATATATAAATAAATATTGATAGACATAAAGGGAAAAATCAATAGTAACACAGTCATAGTTGGGGACTTTATCACCTCATTAATATCAGTGGATAGATTTTTCCCAACAGAAAATCAACAATGAAACAGCAACCTTAAATGACACAACCTTAAGTCCTAATCCATATGGATTAAATTGTATTTTCAGAGCTTTTCACGGTAAAGCAGCAGATCATACATTTTTTTCAAGTGCACATGGAACATTTTCCAGAATAGATCATATGTTAAGACACAAAACAAGTCCCAGTAAATTTAATAAGACTGAAATCATATCGAGCATCTTTTCCAACCACAACGGTATAAATATAGAAATCAATTACAAGAAAAAACCCAGCAAATACATGGAGGTAATATGTTAAAAAACAATGAATGAGTTACCAATGAAATCCAGGAAATCAAAAGATATCTTGAGAAAACTGCAAATAAAAACACACCAGCCCCAAATCTATGAGACACAGCAAACACAGTCTAAGAGGGAAATGCAGAGCAATACAGGTCTACCTCAAGAAACAAGAAAATTTTCAAATAAACATGTACCTTTATACCTAAAGGAACTAAGAAAAGAACAATAAAACCCAAGGTAAATAGAAGAAAGGAAATGGCTTGAAAATAAACAAACTATGAAATGATAATAAATGTAAAGCAACTAGAATATTTGAGGACCAAACCAATACATATCATAATTATCTAAAGAAACAGTACAAAATATCAATAAACCAAGAGCTGGTTCTTTGAAAAGAAAAACAAGACTGATAAACCCTTAACAAGACTCACCAAGGAAAAAAAAGACTCAAATAAAACCACAAATAAAAAAGAAATACCAATTGGTAGTAGAGAAGTACGAAGGCTTATTAAAATACATTATGAACAATACATATATGAACAATACATATATGAACAAATTGGGCAATGAGAAGAAATGGATAAATTCCTAGAAACATACAATCTTCAAAGACTGAATCAAAAAGAAACAGAACAGACTGAAATCTGAATAGACTGATCAACCAACAAAATCAAAACAATAATTAAAAAACTCTGACAAACAAAAGTCCTGGACCAGATGGTTTCACAGATGTATTTTGCCAAACATCCAAAGAACATATGCCTCTCATTCTCAAACTATTCAAAAAAATTCAAGAGGAGAGAAGAATCCTAGGCTCATTTTAGAAGACCAGCATTATCCAGATTCCAAAACCAGATAAAGACACTAAAGAGAAATAAAATGTTAGGCCAATATCCTTGATGAATATAGCTGTAAAAATCTTCAACAACATATTATCAAACCGAATTCAGCAATACATAAAAATGATCTTGGAGGCAAGGTTGGTTCAATATCTGCAAATTAACTAATGTGATAAATCACTCAAACAAAATGAAGAACAAAAAGCTGCCAATGAATGAAAATTCCTAAAGCTGATGGATGAGTGAATGAGAATTCATTAGACTATTCTACTTTTGAACAAGTTTAAAATTTTCTGTTATCATTTTTAAAACTATATTCTAAAATAATCTAATAAAACAGGTTAGACTGAATTCTACACTCTCTAGTCACTTAATGTTGGTATGGACAAAGTTCACCTAGCTGACAGGAAGAAACATATTTTGACATCCTTTGACTTTTAAGCAATTTTGGGTATTTTTCTTAGACATTTCAATGCAGCTTGATTCACTTTTCCACGGTGAAGTCTTTCCTATTGTATCCGTGATTATTAAGTAAACCAAATTCCAGTCTTAGATCGTGAGCTCCTGGGGAAAAAAGGCCATTATTTTATTTTTGTATTTTCCATAATTTATATATAACAGCTGCATGAAGTGTTGCATAAGGAGTCAATTAAAGTATCTGTAAAACGCTAAGTGAAATGGATGGAAAGTCAAAGGCGTTGGAAGGGAAACAGAAGAACTAAATGTGAAACCCTTTAGGCTACATAATTAGAAGGCATGGGAAATAGTAGATAAAGAAATTAAGTCATTGTGTTCTTTGAATCTCACAGTGCAGAAAATAAAGCAATACTTTAGTGTTAGCCTCTGATATTGCAAAGTAATTATTTCAAAATGATTCTTTCTCAAGCTCCTTTTTCTCTGCAGGTCCTGTCCCTTTGCACCTTCTTGAGTGTGCTGGGGTAGCGTCTGGCATGAGCTTCATACACACCCTTCTAAATCACTGCTCCCATCAAGTTCTTTTCCTGCTGAAGAGTTCTAGTGACTCTGCATTGACAAGAGCTTTCCACCTTAAATTTATGGCTCTTTTTAAATGATTCTTAATATATATTTTTAATTGATTTTTTACAAAGAGGAAGGGAGAGGGATAGAAAGTTAGAAACATTGATAAAAGAGAAACTTTGATCAGCTGCCTCCTGCACACCTCCTACTGGGGATGTGCTTGCAACCAAGGTATATACCCTTGATCGGAATCGAACCTGGGCCCTTTCAGTCCACAGGCCGACGCTCTATCCACTGAGCCAAACCGGTTAGGGATACAGCTCTTCTTTATCTGCCCCAGAGACTGTCAACTGCTCTTCCCAACCACTGCTCTCCAAGATGAGTCTTCTGCCCAGTGAGGTAATTCTCCTGCCCACTCCAATGGGGACACCTGCCTTTGTTCATATTATTTCTGCCACCGGGACTGCCCTTCTCTACCACTCGCGTCCATTCTGATATATTTGAATATAGAGCTTTCCTGTCTTCCAGCCTATGAGCTCCTGTGTGTGTTATCCTGAGACTGTACCAAAAACATCCTTTCTATTTTTTATTCTTGTGTTCAATTTCAAATCAATACTTATAATCAGCAAGCATTTACTGGATACCTATTGTGTGCCAGGTATTAGTGTTATGGGTATATAAGCATGAATAAAATACTCTCTTGGTCCTCAATCCAGTTTAAGGAGGTAAAACACAAAGTGTATTAAACCTAAAGCAAAATGTGTGCCTTAAATCACAGTTTAAGGCAACAATATGAGAGAGCTCATAAAGCAGTGGATGACTAATTGCCCAATAGAATAAACAATGCTCTTTACTTGAGGCTACAGTCATACTCCAGGGCCTGAGCCTGGTATGCTTTGGGCAGGATTCCCAAGCTCCACCACTGCAATGTAAACTCCACATGGCAGAAACCTGGTATCGTATTTTCCAGCGTATAAGACGACCCCCAACTTTTCCAGTTAAAATAGAGAGTTTGGGATATACTCTCCCTATAAGATGACACCTGGCATATAAGAAGACCCCCCAACTTTTCCAGTTAAAATAGAGAGTTTGGGATATACTCGCCCTATAACATGACACCTGGCATATAAGACGACTCCCAACTTTTGAGAAGATTTTCCTGGGTTAAAAGGTCATCTTATATGCTGGAAAATATGATAAGTCTTTTTCATACCCTATCTTCAGCGTGTAGAGTGCCTGGTTTATGATAAGCACTCAAAACACGCTTGTTAGTTGTATGAAATTGTCTGATTACTTAAGTGAGGGCTCCAGTTGAAAATTAGAGAGTGCCCTTTTCATGTTTATTGTGGGGTGAAGTCTGCTCACCATGTAGCACCAATCTCTCCAAACATCCCTGGCACAGGGTGTTTTTACCAGAAAGGAGGCAATGTTTAATTAGGGACTCCAGGAACATAGAACTGCTGGGTTGCACTATTCCATCTTCTGATTAGAAACCCTGATTCCTGGGTCCAGAGGCTGAACCTTCAATTTCCTTTGTATGACCATCCCTACTTGTGTCCTGATCATCCCTTCTTGGAACATTTTAGAAGAAAGGCATTTGGAAATGTAGAAATGGAACATTTTAATTTGGTTCCGCTTAATGCCATATGAGGTACTGGACAAAAATAAGCAAGATGGAAACTATGTGAGAGTAATCTGCATATTTGCTACTTCATTATGGAGTCGGAACGATTACAGGAAAGATAAAGAAAAATTAAAATGTGATTTAAAAACAATTCAACATGTAAGGTAAGAGAGCAGCTCAATGAAGCCATTATTAATACTGTAAAGTAATCATAACGATGGTCATGGCATTACAGTTTATACACTTGCCATTATCATATTCTTCCTACACACTTAGATCATTACTTGTTTAGCATTTGATTCAAGGACATTTTTTTTTTTCAAGGGCCAGGCCCTTATTCTCAGGCATTAAGAATTCTGGGGATTTCATAATCAATCACAATGATAAGAAAAAGAGTAAGTGCCATCAGGACAGGTGAGCACAGGGCATTCTGGGAATACTCAAGGACACTTAACCCAGACCTCTAGAGATCAAAGACGATTTGTGAGAGGAGGAGAACGAGAAGCTGAATCATGGATGAGTAGGAATGAACAGGTGAAGAACAGAGACAAGGACAGGCCCAAGAGCAGGTCAGTGTGAGGACACAGGGTGTGCCAGGAATTCTGATGGGACTTGTATGAATGAGGAGGAAGGGGTGGAGGGGTCATGAGTGAGGAGGCTGCAGACTAGCCATGAAAACCCACCTCTTCTTCCTAAAGAATCCCAATTTTCCTTGTACCTCAAAAGGCTACATTTTTCAGTAGGGACTGGGCCCTACCCTGTCCCCCAGAAATTTGATCAAATTGATCAATACAAGCCCATTTTGATAATTCTCCCCCATTGCCTGATTTAGCCATGGCCCATGAGACTGAGGAGACATCTGCTTTGAAGCTCCAGGAAGAGATCTCTTCACTCTTTAAAAAAAAAGAATATTCTTCAGCTTTTGCACAACGTGTTAGGATTTCTGTGCAGCCATCTCGGCGCTAAGAGCAAGCCGGAAGGCAGAAACCAGCGTGCCAGGGATGGCGAGGGGAGTGATGTAAAGAACCCACGGCCCTGGGTGGCTGATGACTAAATTACCCGTTCTCCGGCCTCCCGCTAGAGTTCTTCGGAAAAACAAAATCCCCTCCTGCCGTTCTCAGCTGGGTCTGCTGTTTTCTCTGCATTCCAGAGCATCCCGGCGGATAAACTGATTTTCCGTTTAGAAAGTCTGCTGTGGCAGCAGTGGGCCAATTAGGTGGAAGGGAAGTAAAAATACAGAATGTTAGGAGGAGGCTGCTGCGGGACTCTGGGGTACGGAGATAAGGTCTCCTATGGAGTGGGGAGAGAGGAGCGGGCTTAAGAAATAGGAGGAGTCTGGAGTGACCAAGATCTGGTTGTTATAGCTACGATGAAGCAATTATCAGCCAATGAGATGGGGAAGAGAGGAGGAACACCTGTGGGTGCCTGGTGGAAGTGATGCCGGGCAGGCTACCGCACCCAGATTGCAGATGAGATCATCAAGCCTCATTCACTAGATTGCATCGTCTATGAGGCTACGGATCTTGTCTATCTCCTATACAGTAGTACCTCGAGATACGAGTTTAATTCGTTCCATAACCTTGAGGCGTGGGAAACTATGTGATGCTCGAGTCTCGGTAAACTGGTGGGTCGTGTGCAGCCGGCCAATCCGAGCGATTACTCCTATCTCAACTGTTGCTCGTATTTCAAAGCAAAAATCGCTCGCTCGACGGCTCGTATCTCAAAAATCTCGTATGTTAAGGCACTCGTATCTTGAGGTACCACGTACTACTGACTCCCCTTTGCCATCCAGTAGGTGATTCCTAAGGACGCTTAAGAATAAATGAGTGAGGTTAGGAAAATGAAGAAAGCACATGCAGTTAGAAGTTGTGAAGTCAGAAAAAAACGCAAGGCCTCGATTGCTCCCACCTGCCAACAATGTCAGAAAAAGGTGGGCTCTCAGATTCCGAAGCCCAGGAGAAACGTATCGGTAGATGAGGAATCAGGGTGGGCTCACTCTCCCATTAAGAAAGTTAGTATCTAATTTTCTTCCATTAATGTGTATTTTATGGAAGAGTTTCTTTAAAAAGGAGATGTTCAAGAAAGATGCATGTAAGGACCTCTGAGAACCATGGATTTTTTTTTCTTCTTCTCATTATACTGACATATTCTAATGAAACAAACTCTTCTCATTCTAACCTGGAGCTCCTAATTGAAGAATCAGGCAAAAATTGGAGCTTTTAAGTCTCTCCACTGCCTGAATGGATAGAGACTAGCCTAAATACTTCTCAGCCTGCTTTAAGTCATGCTCTTGTGTTGTCTTTGAAAGCACCGGGGAACAATTGTTTACCCTTTTATGTAGGAGAATCATTAAAGTATTAGAAGATATTCTTCAACATCTGTCAGCATTTGCTCCTTTAAAAAAAACCCTAATTGGTCTCACCTCCCTAACGTATGTCATTGTTCCAATAGTTTTTCTATCTTTATGTCTCTTTTGTTAGCATCCTTTATTTTCTCCGCACTCTTAATCTGAGGAACTCAAAGCTTGTTGAGAAAATAATTATTTCTGTGGTCTAGTCTCTTTTCTCATGTCAGACTTACAAGAATTTAAATGTTTCCAAAATTAAACTAAGCTACACAGAGGAGGAAAAGGAACAGAAACCATTGACCTTGACCTCAAAAGAATTGATCACTGGGGATGGGAAGCAGAACGCACATAAATTCCTCCTAATCCATGAAAAATGTGGATGTGCAATCCAAGGGCCATCAGCGGTGTTTCAGCCTCTAGAAGTGTTTTGGAAATTTAGAAGAACGACAGCGGTTATTAAGAAAGAATAAAGAGCATCTGGGATTTAGAGAGGAAGAAAAGGAAGGAGTATGAAAGGAGGTGAAAATGGGAGGGAGCTGTAAAATCAATCTGTACAACTTAAAGGGCTAACTCCCCTTTCCCTACACCGATGCACAGTACTGTAAATAGAAATGTTGTTTTAAGATCTTTCAAAATAAGATAAAGAGCTTTGGAATAGAGTTAATATGGAAAATACATTTGAGATACTTCTTCAAAATTTTTTTCCCCATAGAGCCTTAATATGTATTCCATTACAGACATCATCTAGATCAGTGGTCGGCAAACCGCGGCTCTCGAGCCACATGCATCTCTTTGGGCCCTTGAGTTTTTAGTGAAGGCCAGCTTAGGAGTACCCTAATTAAGTTAATAACAAGGCCCCTACCTATATCATTTTAAGTTTAAAAAACCTGGCTCTCAAAAGAAATTTCAATCGTTGCTCTGTTGACTAATGAGTTTGCTGACCACTGGTCTAGATAGTTGAAAGACATCGTATTTCCTCTCCAACGATGATCTTTTCATAAATTGAACTATTTGGCTTTGATAACTAATAAAAAGCA
This sequence comes from Lasiurus borealis, assembly GCA_004026805.1. Lineage (NCBI taxonomy): Eukaryota > Metazoa > Chordata > Mammalia > Chiroptera > Vespertilionidae > Lasiurus > Lasiurus borealis. Next base: position 117,214 of record PVJN01000659.1, read on the forward strand.
CGTGGAGTTTTAATTCTAACTGTGCTCTTAATTAGCATTTTGATACTGAGTTTATGGGGAACATTAAAAAATTAGGGCTCAGCTTTCAGACTGCAGAAATTTGATAGGTCAGGCACATGGTGGGACCAAATAAGTCTTTATTGAGTCAACGGAAAAAAGAAGAGAAAAATAAAGGAGAAAAAAAAGGATAGAGTTTGAAAGTATTATTTCTCATTAATTTTCCACTGTTAGGTGAGCAGTTATTGAAATTATAACTTAATTAGTATATTTTGAATCCTATCTTTATGTTTAATTCATTATAATTTGCCACCTCTTCAAGAATACAGGGTACACAATTGATATATTTTTATTTTCTTTTATCAGCTTAACTAGGTCAGTGGTCGGCAAATTGCGGTTCACTAGCCGCAGTTTGCCGCTCTGTTGACTAATGAGTTTGCAGACCACTGAACTAGGTTTTTCATTTTTTTTTTCTAAAGTTCCTGAAATTTTCAGGAGGTCACAAGAGTTATAACGGAAGTGGTTTCATTATTTCTATCAGGAATAGCCTGAACTTGAAATATCCAAAGAGAGCTCAAGAATAATAGTGGCAAACAGCAATAATTTGGTTCCATCTTATAATACTCTAAAGAAAAAAAATAAAATTCCAGGGAATATTAGTTGCAGTCTAAAGGAACAACCACCGCCTTCCTATCAACCTGCCTGATTGGCAGAGGTGGAGAGAGAGTAGAACAAAGGACGTGAGAAGAAGTCAGCGGCTATTTACAATAACAAACTCCTGTCCCCGGGGGTGAGTTATTCCGGAGTTGGGAATGCACCGAAATGCTTCGCATAAGCAAGAACCGAGTAAGATAAACATTTCAGACCCGGCCACGGATCTGGAAGGCTCTCTCAGCATTCCAGGCTCCCCTGCGTTGTAGACTGTGGGAAAAGGGCCACCAGCCTTGAAACCAGAGTGGCCTGTTCTCAGGGTGACATCTGGATGGAGAGCGAGATAACCTTGGGCAAATCCTTTAGTCTCTCCCCCCACAGTCTGTTTCTTTATCTGCAAAATAGAGATAATCACCATCATCCCTAAGGGTGACTGTACAGATAGAAAAGACAGTGTCTGCAAAAGTCTGAGTGTCTGGTTATTAGTCCAGGCTCGACACACTGTAATTTGTATTAATTCTTCAGCGACGATCATGGGGCTCAAATGCTCCACTCCCTGAGCTACGAGAGGGAAAGGCCTCGTTACCTTTGTGAACACCATCAAATCAAACTATCACTCATTCCCAACGGATGTTCCATTCTGATGGAATATCTCCTTGGAAAGAAGCGAGCGAGAGCCGGTTCTCAATTATTCCGTGCCACAAAAGCAAGACATACAGTAGTCTCTCTTTTTATCGGAGGTTTCATTTTTCCGTGGCTTCAGCTACCTGCTGTGATTGGAGCATATGAAATGGAAAAATTCCCGAAATAAACAATTCATAAGTTGTAAATTGTGTGCTGTTCTGAGGAGCGTGATAAAAATCTCACACCATCTGGCTGGGACGTGAATCATCCCTTTGTCCAGCTTATCCACACTGTATGCGCCACCTGCCTGTGCGTCATTAATAATCACCTCGATTATTAGAGCAGTTATCAGACAGAGAGAGACCACATTCATGTAATTTTAATACGTTATATTGTTATGATTCTTCTATTATTAGTGATTTTGTTTTTTTTGGTTTTGTTTTATTAATCCTCACCTGAGGACATTTTTTCCATTGCTTTTCAGAGAGAGTGGAAGGGAGGGAGGCAGAGGGACAAGGAGGGGCGGGGAAAAGAGAGAGAGAGAGGAGGGAAGAAGGAGAGAGAGAGAAAGGGAGACATCAATGTGAGAGAGGCAAATCAACTGGCTGCCTCACACACTCACCCCAACCCAGGGGCAGGGAGTGAACATGCAACCCATGTTCATCTGACCAGAATCAAACCGTGGCCGCCAGTGCCTGGGCCGACACTCTAACCGCTGAGCCACACCAGCCAGGGCTTATTAGTTGTTGTTCATCTCTTATTGTGCCTAACTTATAAATTAAGCTCTACCACGGGTACAGAGGTCTAGGAGGTAACATATACAGTATAGTGACATCATATAAACAGTATATGTATATACATGTGCGGTTTTAGGCTTTTCCTGGAGGTTTGGGTGCGCATCTCCTTGGGATGAGGGTTAACTACTGCACCCGGAGAGGAGGGCGCACATGTGTGTCTGTTTTCCTCCTGTCTTCCCTTTCAGCTCCTCCCCTCTCCCCCCTTGAAACACCCCCCTTCCGATTCCACTCCAATCCACCCACAATCTGTCAGTCTTGTGCTCCCATCCACCAGCTAGCAACCTTATTCGGGCGCTTGTCTCACGTGTTAAGAAGATTCCTACTGAGAAACTGAAGGCTCAGGAAAAACCTCAAGTTCAAAACAGAATCAATCTGTACAACATAAAGGGCAAACTCCGCTCCCCTACCCCCGTGCCCAGTACAGTCGATGGGAATGTCGTTCTCAGGTATAATTCAAAGTGTCGTTAAAACATACAAAAACCAGCAGTGCCCTCGGCGCCCGGCTCTGCCTCCTGCTTCCACCGTGTTGGGGGTACAGCCCCAGGGACCCCCTGCCTCCAGCTCCCCCTCCTGCGGCTCCTCCGCCTCCACCTGCACAGCCACCTGCACAGCCACCTGCACAGCCACCTGCGGACCCGCCCGCACCCGGTTCCCCCTTCACTCCTGATGCCCCCCGCCAGGAGCGCCCGTTCCCAGAAGGACCCCCGAGGTGGAGGCTGGCCCCCGCCACCCCAGCCTGGCAGCGGCCTTGGTGGCCCACACTGACCTCTCTCGGGGCTCCATTTCCACCGCGGGAGCCGCTGGCAGATCCGCACCCGCCGCCGTCCTCCTCCAGGAGGGGCTGCCCCCCAGGTGAGGCCACGCTCAGCCCGGCTGCCCGGCCTGGGAGAGCTGCAGGCTTGAGTCTCCCTAAGGCCCTGAGCTCCCTGACTTCCTGCAGAACCATTTCCGGGGCAGGAGGTGAAGCTCATTAAGAAGAGGAGCCACACCTGCCTCCCCTCCGCACCCGCCTCCCCCCCGCCGGGCTGGGAGCATCTCCGGGAAAGGCCCCTCCAGCACCGCTGGGGCCTGTGGGGCCAGAGGCCTGGGAGGGCCCTCTGCTCCCCTGGGGTCTGCTTCCCCCTGAGCCTCTTCCCCAAACCGCTGGCCGCTCTTCCCACCACCCGGAGCCTCTCCCAGGCACTGGCCGAGTGAGACAAGAACGCTTTTTGCAGCAAAAAAATAAAAAAATCAAAACAAAAACCAGTGGCGAGAATTTGGGTATTAGAATAAAGGAGAACTCCTTCTACCTTTAATGATGAAAAGTTTTTATAAACCTTAAAATCTAAGATATGCTTTAAAGATCTACAATATACCAATAATATAGTTTTTAAATATTGCAAATCCATGCAGTATGCTGTTGGTGGGAATCTACTTGGCAGGCTGAAGGAAGAAAAGCTGGAGTGGGTGGAGAGAGAGAGACACTTTTGTTTATTTTAAGCTGTGAAATGTTTTATAGCCACAGAAACGGTTCTGGAAACAGTAATGTTAAAACTATTAAAAAAAAAGCTGAACTTACAACTTGATAATACAAATACAGGATAATTTGCAAACCTCTAGCAATGTTTGTGGTTCTGGATATAATGGTGTTAAGGGAAACAGCCTCAGGTCAGAGATACTTACCATCATCAATAATCCTTTCCCATGGCCAGTGTAGGGCAAATTTGTGAAATAGTATATATTTGTCTATTAAGATTGTTCCTCTTTCTAGTACTGTAACCTCCTCAGGCCTTCTCCTGCTACATGATTTCATACCTTCTTTTAAAAAGATCAATCTGATAAGTCACTGATCAGGGTAGTTTCGGTTCAAGCTCTTACATGAGTCATTGCATTAGAACAGCAATTTTCCACCTTCTTCATCTCACGGCACACATACACTAATTAATAAAATCCTGCAGCATACCCAAAATATATTGCTTGCCAATCTGACAAAAATAGGTATAATTTTGAATCATTCACATCATGGCTATTATTGTGTTGCCTGTTGTCATTTTTTTTTTTTAATTGGACATTCTAAGGGAAAAGAGGTTGTTGTCCCTGACTAAAGAGTCAGGTATGTTTTAAAAATCATTGCGGCACACTGGTTGAAATATGCTCCATTAGAAAAAATGATCAGGGGAAATAGCCCACTCTCAAAGAATAAATCTCTAATGGTATAATTTCAGGAACCATTCGTCGTATTTGGGCAGGGAATTATTTGGGTCAGAGAAGATTTCCTAGCACAGGACCAGAGCTAGAAGTATATTAGTGGTATTATTGTATTTTCTGGTGTATAAGGCGACCCCTAACTTTTCCAGCTAAAATATAGAGTTTGGGATATACTCACCCTATAACAGTGGTTCTCACCTTTCCTAAGGCCGCGACCCTTGCATACAGTTCCTCATGTGGTGGTGACCCCCAATCATGAAATGTTGCTGCTGTGATGCATCGTGATGTAAATATCTGCATTTTCCGATGGTCTTAGGCGACCTCTGTGAAAGGGTCGTTTGACTCCCAAAAGGGTCGCGACCCACAGGTTGAGAACCACTGCCCTATAAGATGACACCTGGTGTATAAGACGACCCCCGACTTTTGAGAAGATTTTCCTGGGTTAAAAAGTCGTCTTATACGCCGGAAAATCTGGTCATTGTTTTCTATTCCCTTTCTCAAATTTGGATTGTGAAATCACTTTTACTACCATCACAAAAGATACATATTCAAGAAAGAGAGACAGAGAGATTTCTAGGTCCAGTTCCAGAATCATTAAGTCATAATCTCTGGCAGTGAGAAACTTCTAATGTAGAAAGGGGAGACATATGGGTAAACAAATACAAATGAGTGTTATTATCTCCAGTTTGGAAACCATCAGATTTACCTTGGAGACAAAAAGTGTAGTGTGTCCATGCATTTCATGGTTTATCTGCATTCACTGTGGCGTGTAAAAACAGATACAGCAGTATGTATCTAAGGAACTTTATCACGTGGTCTTACCAGGCACTCCGGCTCGGATCCAGAAGTTAATGTCCGTCCCTTCGCCAGCGCCGAGGACCTGGGTGACATTGATGGGCTGCAGCAGGCTCATGACCTCCTTCATGATGGCCCGGGCCTTCTCGCTGCCAGTGAACTGCAGCCCGGAGGGGAAGAAGGTTCCCGCGTCAGACTCCATCACCAGGCTGTAGTTGGAAATATTTGCCTAAACACAGACAAGAGTGTTTGATTTACTTCTGCTGCTTGTTTACTTTCTCCTTGGGAACGATCAACAACCACAATCAAGTGCTTTATCTCTTCGCCAGTTCTGGCCAAAACGCATCTCCCCCGGCCTGACTCAGGGTCTGGTCTGTGCGTTACCTAACTATTCTGAGATGCACCATTACTCATCCTGGGATTTGCCCAACTCGAGTTGACACGGGAGGATGAAAACAAACAATAAACAGGAATGTAAAGCCCCATACTAAAATTATTTAATTTTTTTTTTTACCAGCCATAATATTCTTTCAACTAATTCTCTTAAGTGCCGACTGCATACCAGCATGCAATCCCTCCTATGTGGTGAGGGATCTCCACATAGCATTAGCGCTGCAACTATTATTGGAGAATTGCATGGATTTCCCTTCTCCATTGCCAGTGAGAGTCTGGTTCTTGGAGTGCCACTGAAATAAGCATTTCCAGAGATCCCCAAAGGAAATGAGATTTGGTAAGAAAGCTTTATTTGCATGGAATTACATCGCTCGGTTTCCATAGTTCCATTTCCCTTAAACCAGTCCTGGGAAAGATGCAGCTGGGAATTCAGCAGAGCTAAAAGCAAAGCCAGTGTCCAGAGTTTCTGTTCCATGATGGAGCGGGGTCCGGCACAGCATCAGACTAGTTGCAGTCCATTGGTCTATGTATATGGGGTCCACATAGCTGTGGCCCATGTGGGGGAGTGCAGAGTGAGAGAGCCCCACAAACCAGAATCAGATGCAAGCAGCGAGAGAGATGGGAGGAAACGCCTTGGTTCGGGAGCTGATGTATCTCAGATTTCACTTCTTTGCAGTGACCACGCCTCTTTTGGCCTATGACCTGCTCCCAGGTGTGACTGACAGGTAATCATCTTCCTTTGGTCACCCGACCTTGTTGGGCACGCCTATAATATTCAGCCTTTCATGTGATCCTGTCCAGTTCATTACTAACTGGGTTAAATATAGCAAATAAAAGAAGGTCTACTCTATGGACTATTCCTCTTTCCTCTAAGTCAGTGGTTCTCAACCTTTTTTTAATGCTGTGACCTTTTAATACAGTTCCTCATGTTGTGGTGACCCCCGATCATAAAATTATTTTCGTTGCTACTTCATCACTGTAATTTTGCTGCTGTTAATGAATCATAATGTAAATATCTGTTTTCCAATGGTCTTAGGAGACCTTGCTAGCAGTTTTCAACCTGTGGGTCGTGACCCACAAGTTGAGAACCGCTGCTGTAGAGCCTAAGACCATCAGAAAACACAGATATTTACATTACGATCCATAACAGCAGCAAAATTACAGTGATGAAGTAGCAACGAAAATAATTTCAAGATTGGGGGTCACCACCACATGAGGAACTGTATTAAAAGGTCACAGCATTAAAAAAGGTTGAGAACCACTGCTCTAAGTAGCTACTCTACCTTCTCTTAATCGTGAGTTCTCCTGAAGCTTAAAGGTATCAAGCGGACAGGTCTGTCTTGAGTTCCTGATGTTGTCCCATCTGCTGTACCCCCAGGGAGAGGTAATAGAACAATACACCAAACACTGCTCTCTCTGGTGGACAGCCACAGCTCTCTAAACCCAGGGCCTCTGCCAGGCCCCTAGTTTGTTAACTCTTCCCGAACCAAGTCTGGGAAGGAAGCAAACAGTGATTTCGTGTAGCTAAAATCGCCACTCCAGCAGCTCAGAAGAGAAGAGGCTCTCTCCAGCTTGCACAACTTAACTGTCACGCTGACCTAAGACCTGCAAGTTTCAAGTCCTTCCGGTTCCCAGGAGCCGTCCGCTTCGTGAAGACGGACCGGCTACTGTCAACAACTCCTTGGCCGAGTTATTGCCCAGCCACTCGGGGTGGCACGGTGTTTATTTTTCGCCGAGTACAACTCGGCAGTAACATTTGTACAGTGCTTCTCTAGAGCTTTAGTTTTGTAATCTCCTTTGATCTTCTTCAAAAACCGATCCAGAAGACAAAGCCGCTTTATGGCTGAGGTTGTTTTATAGAGAAGGAACTGAGGGTCAGAGAGGTCAAGTGATTTGCTCAAGGTAACTCGGTGAGCAAGTGGCAGAGCTGGCTCTAAAATCGCATGCTTTCCAAAACCCTGCACTACCCCTGCTAGCACTGGGTAGGGTGGTAAGTAATGCTTGTTCTGAATGAGAATGCTTTTTCACTTACATAACCACCTAAGACTTGCATGAGTATTGCTTTTTTTTGGTCTAAAACGTTCTTTTTTACAATGATATCTTAACTATTACCATGGCAGTGTAAGTGTTGTTATAAGGATAAAAGGAGCAGCGAGTTCATGAGGAGGGTGTTGCCGGCATTTATAAGGACTGAACTGGGTAGCCCTAGGATACCAATATTTTGTTATTGTTGTTGGTAATGAGGAGGAAGTTAACGAAGTCCAAGTCTGCTCATATATTTTAGTCTCACAACTAAGGAATTTCTGTCTTCGTGATGATTTTCAGAGAAAGACCCAAGGCATGTGTAATATAAAAAGTGCCATTTTGTGCTGAAAGGCACTCTTTAGGAAGAGGAAGAAGAAGGAAAAGGTAAAGATAAAAACCATGAACAACAAATACATATCTATCAACAAGTGAATCTAAAAAGTGAATTAAAAATCTGATGAACAGAATATACTGGTGAATAGAATAGAATCGGGAAAGGGGTGAGGGGGATGCAGAGAGACTGGACAATAATCATACACCTATGGATGAGGACAATGTTGAGGGGAGGTAAAGTAGAGGGAGGTGTGGGAGCAGGTGGAGGGGAGCTATGGGGGGAAAAGAGAGAAACAAATGTAATAATCTGAACAATAAAGATTTATTATTTTTTTAAAAAGTGCCATTTTGGTTGTCCACCGTGGCTACTACACAATGGCAGCATTATTAGAGTTAATAACGTGCAAAATATTTGCATGAACGCCTTTCATTCAGGGCTCGTTTAACTAGCACGCCGATGCCAGGTCAGCAGGTTGACATGTCTTAACACTCTTCCCTGGTATGCCTGCTAATCCCCACCCCAAACTCACCCTCTCCCCTGGAAATAGAAGCATTAGAAACATCGTGGTAGATCTGCAAGGGAAAACAGAAGGGGGTAATCTTATGTGTGAGGGTTCCCCCAGGTGGGCAAATCCCACCTCTCCAACAAAGAACTTCGCAAAGTGCTGCTCATTACGTACAACTGAGGTTAAAAGCGGAGCGAGGTGGCAGCGTGGCTGTCAGACCAACACCAGCAAGCAGCCCCGTGCGACAGACACAGCGCTGGTCGCACTCTGTGCCTGACACGCTGGCCTGCCCGGGGGGTGACCGGCCTCCTCCCTCTGTCTGCACGCTGTCTCACCTTGGCCTTTGGCTTCTTCGTCTGTCTGCTTGGACCAGCGCTCTCTTCCAAAGCGGGACTAAGGAGTCTGTGCATGTGGAGCTCTGAGTGCCTTCAAATCCAAGACTTTTCGAAGTGGAAGTGGCTGCATGAGCTGACCTTGAACTTCATGCCCTAACAAACTGGGCATGAAGGGCTGCTTGGCCATCTTCAACTGCAAGTGAACAGATGTTCTGGGGTCAGGGGACTCCGGCGTGGGAAGGCCGCTGGGCGATGTTGAGAGGAACATAGAGAATCACACATGTACTAGGATGAGGATCGTTCACAGGTGCCCTATGCTGTATTTGCAGCAGCCAGTGTAGTAGAGAGAGAAGAGCTTTGGAATCATTCAGACTGGGTTTGATCCTCAGAGCAACCAGTCATTGCTTCTGTGACTCTGGGCCGTCTAGGTCAGCGGTTCTCAACCTGTGGGTCGCGACCCCTTTGGGGGTCGAATGACCCTTTCACAGGGGTCGCCTAAGACCATCGGAAAATGCAGATATTTACATCAAGATGCATCACAGAAGCAACATTTCATGGCTGGGGGTCACCACCACATGAGGAACTGTATGCAAGGGTCGCGGCCTTAGGAAGGTTGAGAACCACTGGTCTAGGTGATCTCTCCATTTCTCCCTCCAGAAATGGGCCGGATAATGGCGGCCAGCTCATGGAGTTGTAGGAGAGAATGCATGGTAAAGCCTGGTGCATCATCAGCCCTTGGTAAACAGCTGTTACAGGTCTTAGTGCTAGGTATCATTACCTCTCACATTTTCAAGAGTTGGCAGGCTGTTTCTAACGCCAGGAGGAAGCATTTTACAGTGCTGCCTGCACACCGCACACTAGGCAATGTTTACAGCTTATCCCGTGTAAGGTCACATTCTGTGAGTGAAGCCACTGACCTTGAGTTGGGTTAGTTAACTATCCCGGGGTTACCGAGTTAGTAAGCGGGGCAGCCAGGATTCGAATGCAGAGTCTGCCCCAAGCTGGTGCTCTCAACTCCTGCCCTGCCCTGTAGGCTGGCACTTGCCAAGTGTCAGGCCAAAAGCTCTCACTTAAAAAAAAAATGTTTTTATTGATTTTAGAGAAAGAGGAAGGGAGAAGTAGAGAAAGGATAGAAACATCCATGAGAGAGAACTATCAATCGGCTGCCTCCTACATGCTCCCTACTGAGGATTGAGCTGGCAACCCAGGCCTGTGCCCTGACCAAGAATTGAACCAGTGACCTCTTGGTGCGTGGGACGACCCCCTACCAACTGAGCCACAGCAGCTGGGCTTGCCTTCACTTTAAAAAATATATATATATTTTATTGATTTTTTTACAGAGAGAAAGGGAGAGGAATAGAAAGTTAGAAACATTGATGGGAAAGAAACATCCATCAGCTGCCTCCTGCAACACTTCCCACAGGAGATGTGCCCACAACCAAGGTACGTGCCCTTGACTGGAATTGAACCTGGGACCCTTCAGTCCACAGACCAACGCTCTATCCACTGAGCCAAACCAGTTAGGGGCATACCTTCACTTTTAATGTAAAACACAGATACTGCAGTTACCCAAATATATAGAGTTTGAAATATTTTTATGACCATAATCCAATGTCTATGTGGACAGATTTAATGGCCTTTGCTGATCAAGTCATTTAAGCAAAGACAAGAATAAAACCCAAACCAAGAACAGTCTAGCTCTAGGAGTTTCTTCCAACGAGGAATAAAAAGCCTGAAATAATAAAATGTCTTCTCAAGCTGAATTCGACAGGATGCGCAGAAGTCAGTATACTGGAATTCTGGCGCAGGTAGAGAGACATGTTTGATTTTGTTCGTGTAGAATGGCATTAGCGCTGCTCACATGATGGCAGCATTCCTCGTATTCTATTTATATGTAAGCACCTCCCTATGTTTTTGGTAGAAAACTAAGATCATAAACCACCCACCATCGCGGACACTGCTTTTCTTCCATCTGGATGGGGTCGTGGTCTAACTGTTAGCACCTGTGAGGGAGACAGCGACGAATGTCTCTGCACAGAGCAGCTGGGCTGAGCGCATTGTCACAATCACTGGGGACGCCCTCAGTGTAGATTTGAAAGGTTGGTTTTGGCTAGTGACAGTGGAGCAGGACCAGGCTCCTTTCATTCGATCCACACAACACAAGATACTGGTCTTCCTGTTCCTTCGAGAGAGCAGGTTTCAGTCCTGAGACAGCCGGGACCTAAGACAAGCTGAGGCAGATGGAGGACCGGGCCGAGCAGCTCAAAGATAAGCTCAGCGCTTATCTGCAAAAGCCCACTCTGCTCTCCTAAGCAGCAGCTCTTTATTAGGAGACACGGACGCTGTTGTGTATTGCAATGCGATGCACATAATGCAATGGCGAGAAATGCTCCCAGTAACCTAGGTTTGGATCATCGTGTGAGTTAATAACTGCTCAGGGTTGAGGATTCAGAACTTTGCCTTGTGCTAGAATCACATCCCATTACAGTGGTACCTCGAGATACGAGTTTAATTCATTCTGTAACCTTGAGGCGTGGGAATCTATGAGACGCTCGAGTCACCGTAAACTGGTGGGTCGTGTGCATGTGGCCGATCCGTGCGATTACTCCTATCTCAAATGTTGCTCCTATTTCAAGGCAAAAATCACTCGCTCCACGGCTCGTATCTCAAAAATCTCGTATGTTAGGGCACTTGTATCTCGAGGTACTACTGTACACTGCTCTTTCTTTCTTCAAGGGTCAGTTTACCAAAGAACAATCAGGTAACCATCAGCAAAGCAAGATAAAAACAAAGGAAAAGTGTTTAAAATATATACTGCGTGTTGTAACATGCTCACCCCCTAATAGAAACACAAAGATGTTTGTGCTCTTTGCCTGTATAAAATTCCAGGCAATTCTTTTTCAGAAATATCATCCCAAGTGTAGTGTCTCCATTCCTTCCACATGTGGCTGCTTCTTTGTTTTAAAGCTTTTATTTTTCTCCTAACCCAGGTGACACGTCTTTGGTCTTGAACTAAAGTAATACTGCAGCCCCAAAATCAAATGAGGAGAGAGAGAGACTCCTAATTATCCCCATTAATCACGTAGCCGCCTCCATTCAATCTTCAAAAAAGCAAATGCTGCCCTGACACGGGGCAATCACTCTCAGGAGCACTGTCCCGCCCCAGCAAAGGTTAATACTCCGCAGATGACGGTGAGGGTGACACTGTTTGGTCAGGTGGTGGGCTCAGAACAAGTTCCCAGAACCCAATCGGCTAATGACTCCCTGCGCTCATCTCTTCCAGCTGTGCCCTGACCCTGGCATTCCCAGGTCACGGGGGGAAAGCTGGAAAGAGGGGGTTTCTTCTCACACTTCAGCTCGAACGCCTGTCAGGACTGGGGGCTCGGGAAAGAGGTATCTCCGGGCTGTGCAAAGCCAATGGGACAGGTTTTACTTTCTGGCTCAGGTCTATCCTGAGGTTTATAGGCTTTTATTTTATTTTTTAATATATTTTATTGATTTTCTATAGAGAGGAAGGGAGAGAGATAGAAAGTCAGAAACATCGATGAGAGAGAAACATCCATCAGCCGCCTCCTGCATGCCCCACAGTGGAGATATGCCCGCAAGCAAGGTACATGCCCCCGACCGGAATCGAACCCGGGACCTTTCAGTCTGAAAGCCGACGCTCTATCCACTGAGCCAAACCAGTCTCAGCTATAGGCTTTTATTCCTGACCGTCTCCACAATTCAGTTCTGAACAGCCCGGGGGACCCCAGGGGACAGCCAGGGAAGGGACGATGACGAAGTGGAGTGCCATCCGTTATTTTCATTTGGCAGCTGAACGGCTGCAGCTTGGGGAAGTGGCCAGTCGTGGGTAAGTTACACCAGAACTAAGATTGCAGCCGCCTCTGGGGGTGTAGCCAGCACGGTGCTGGGGGCGGGCACAGAATGAATGGCTCGTGGAGAGCTCTTCCCAGCCCTGACATGCTGTGTGTGCACAGGGTTCTGTTGTGAGAATCTGTGCTTCCATGAAATCCCGATTTTCACGTTCTCGGAAGCTCTCTAGATCTCAGAGAATTCTTCTCTGGAGCTGGTTACAGCACATGGAGAGCCCTGAAACTCACTGAAAAACACATGATCCCCCTATAAATGTCACCGCGGTAATGCCAGGGAGCCAGAGGCTAACCATGTGATGTAAACACAGGCTCAAAGAAATAAGGCTTTTATTTATATCACCTAGGACAGTGATCGGCAAACCGCGGCTTCGCAAGCCACATGCGGCTCTTGGGTCCTTTGAGTGCGGCTCTTCCACAAAATACCACAGCCTGGGCGAGTCTATTTTGAAGAACTGGTGTTAGAAGAAGTTTAAGTTTAAAAAATGTGGCTCTCCAAAGAAATTTCAATCGTTGTACTGTTGATATTTGCTGACTAATGAGTTTGCCGACCACCGACCTAGGAAATACGATTGTGTTCACATTTCTTTCAGAAAAAGAAAAGAAACACCTTGTCCAAGATCCATCAGAAAAGGTTGAGGTGGCAAGTTACTATCTATGTGTTTCGTTTTATTCCTGATGTTGAAGCAACATAATCAATCGTTAGAAGCAGTGGGACTCAAGGGCTCCACAATTAGATTTTGATTCCTTTAATGGAATGCATTGATCACATTTTTGTGTTGCTGGTTTCATGTGTGTTTCAATATTGCATTGCAGAAGAGAAAGCAACAGTTCAGCTGGCTGGCTTTGTGAAAGCGGCCTTCTCTGCCTTCTCACACTCTCTCTCAACCCCCTCCCGCCTGGTATGGCCCTGTCAGTCTATCTTATTATTCTCACTACATTCCCATCCTTCCCCAGACTCAAAATGTGAGAACTAAATGAGAAACTCTTCCTTTAGGTGACCGTTGTTTTTGACACTGTTGCATGCTAAGTAAGAATAAAGACATGTTTCTTGTTTATGATGGGGCTGTTTTACCAGCCAAGAGAGTGGTTTACTCTAATCCCCTTCTCTTGTCTGGGAAAATTACAGCAACTTCTTTAAGTCCCTTTCTAACAGTTGACAGCTGAGTTCATCTGGTCAGGTTGTTGCTTTTAAACATACAGTACTTATTCTCTTCACATGCAAATAATAGGCTACTCTATACTCAAAAACTGAAATATTTACTCAATCCTAGGGCATGTCATGTTACAACGTGATTAATTATTAATTCTCCTCTTTATAACCTACAGCAGTTTTGAATTTGAGACTATCCCTGTGTGCTTTACTTGATCAAGCACTCTTTACTAATACTTGTAAAGATTCTAAACACAGTTTTAAAAGTAATTTTTTTAAGATATATATATTTTTATTGATTTCAGAGAGAGGAAGGGAGAGAGAAACATTAGTGATGAGAGAGAATCATCAGTCGGCTGCCTCCTGCTCGCCCCCTACTGGAGATTGAGCCCACAACTTGGACGTGTGCCCTGGCCGACTGAGAATCCAACCAGGACCTTCTGGTTCATATGTTGATGCTCAACCACTGAACACCACCAGCCAGGCTAGGAGTAATTCTATTTTCTTAAGCATGCCTTGCCTTCTTCTCTCTCTAAATCACAAGAGTCATGAAACATGAAAAACAGTAACATCCAAGTATGAGTTTCAAGTCTCCTGGTCTACTCAAGTGGTTTCATGACTTCTCTCTCCCCTAGCCTTCCATGGCTAACATACTACACCCCTATCTAATATGTTAGGCTGATGCACTTTATTCAATTTGTGGTGTGTTTTTTTTTACCTATCTTGCTCCTGAAAGAATGCAAGGCTTCCTCTAAGAAAAGATCCTAATGCCATATTTTAAAAGCATGTAAACTTTCAGAACTCAAGAAAATACTGTGAAGGCAGGGATAAAATCTGTGTGGACTTCTCCCATATTTCCAGCTTACATTCAGTGCTCGGCACATAGTAGGTGGTCAACAAATGTTGGAGGAAAAAGAACACCTGGGGAAAATTTGACAGGATTCCTCAACAGCAGCCTGAGGATACGTGAGCGCCAGCACAGGCTGCTGGGGAGGAAAAAAAAAAGATGGATGCATCAGGGGGCTCTCATTATGGAGGAAAAGAAAGCACAGCACCAGCGCCTTGAAAAAAGCAACCATTTTTCCAGCGCTCAGTTCTAAGAAGAATTATTACGGGGCTCTTTCTATAAGGAGCATCGAACTACATAATGGACAAAGTCTCCAATAACCGTTTTACAGAAGAGGCAGAAACGCTTATTTTTCTAAACACTATTTTCTAAATATTGATCCTCAATTAAAGCCCCAAACAAACTGTTACATCCTGTTTTAGTAAAGGTGTTGTGTTTCCTTCGGGGAGGAACGTGTATTTATTCAACAGTTATTGGGAGAGCCACAGAGGAGGAGGGTGAGCACTCTTCCCTGTTTCCCCTGGGCAGAGATAGTTTATACCCTTTGCCTTGATATGGTCGTTAAGAGTACCTCCTTCTGCCGAAACCGGCGTGGCTCAGTGGATAGAGTGTAGGCCTGCGGACTGAAGGGTCCCAGGCTCAATTCTGGTCAAGGGCATGTACTTTGGTTTCAGGCACATCCCCAGTAGGGGGCATGCAGGAGGCGGCTGATCCATATTTTTCACTCATGGATGTTTCTGACTCTCTATCCTTCTCCCTTCCTCTCTGTAAAAAATCAATAAAATATATTTAAAAAATAAAAAAGAGTACCTCCTTCCTCACATAGACGTTTCCTGGTTTTAGTAATACATCATACTGCCAATCTACCGATGAAGGAATTTGTATCTAAAGATGACCAAGATAGGACTGGTTCTTTCTGAAAGGGCAGAGTTTAACAGCAGAGATAATAACTGGCTATTACATGAAATGTGATAAATTTTAAGAAAGACATACGTTAAAAGAACTGGGGGCAGCAACTCCTGGAAGAGTCTGGGAGAGATGGATGGAGGCGGTAACGTTTGGCCTGAGTGAAGGACCCTGAATGGAAGTTCTCATGCTCTTTAGCTGGTTTTCTCATCTACCTGATCTCCAGATGCCGGGAAGGTCCTAAACAATCTACAGGCCTCTTTGTTCTCTGCCTACACTTGCTCGGTTGGTGCTCTCATCCAGATACATGGTTTGGAATATTATATATATAGATGAGCTCCAATTCGTATTTTCATGCCTATCCCCTGAGCTCCAGACTCCTATCCAATAGCAACTAAGCATCTCTACTTACATGGCTAAAAACGTGTTGGTTTCCTACTGCTGCTATTACAAATTGCCACAAATTGAGTGGCTTACAACCACACAGGTTTATTCTCTTACAGTGCTGGAGATCCCCAGTCTGAAATGGGTCTTTAGGGCTAACATCAAGGTGCTGGCAAGGCTAATTCCTCCTGGAGGCTCAATGGGAGAACCTGGTTCTTTGCCTTTTCCACCTTCTAGAATCTTCCCCTACTCCTTGACTCACAAATCCTCATCCATTTCCTTTTCTCCTCCAGTTGCAGCCATCACATTGCCTTTTTGCACCTCTGATCTTCTTGCTTCTCTCTTATAAGGAGGGTCCAAATCAGTAAACCCATCCTTCTGATTATTGAAGCTAAACTTCTGACATCCAAAAAATTTTTTTTTTATTTCTCTCTCGCTCTCACTCCCAAAACGCAATCTTTCAGCAAATCTAGTTGTCTTGAACAAAATAGATATTACTCTCCAATGTCTCACTAGCTCCACTTTTTTTACCTGGTCCAAACCAAGTCATCCCTCACCTGGAGTATTTCCATAGCTTCCTATTTCCCTGTTTCAACCGTTGCCCTACTTCAGTCTATTCTCTACACAGAAGCTATAGTAATCATGTTACACACACACACACACACACACACACACACACACACACACACACAC
Organism: Lasiurus borealis; assembly: GCA_004026805.1. NCBI lineage: Eukaryota > Metazoa > Chordata > Mammalia > Chiroptera > Vespertilionidae > Lasiurus > Lasiurus borealis. The sequence goes on from PVJN01000659.1 coordinate 133,712, forward strand.
CTCTCTAAGTCAAATGATACCATGTACTAGTAGACACTCTCCATTGTTTTCCTCTCACTTAGGCAAGAAGGTAAAGTCCTTATATTCACCTTTAAGGCTGTAAATGTAGCGCCTGACCTTCCATAGCTTCTCTGACCTCATTTTTTCCTAATCTCAACTTCACTTTCACTGTTCTAGCTTCCTTAGTTCCTCAATACAGCTTGGGCTTTGGAGTGTTTGTCCTTGCTACTTCTTCCAACTGTTACAACCTTCCTCTGGCTCTCTCTCATTTCCTCCCGTGCTCTGCTGAAATGCCCTCTCCTTAGGAAAGTCTTCCTGATCACCTTAAATAAAAGACTTCTTCCCAAACTCCTTCTGGCGCTCCCCAAGTTTCATGTTCTGTTTTATTTTTCTCCTTTGTACCAATAAACAAGTGTTTACTTTTATTGTCTGTCTCCCCTTGGAAGAATGTATTATCTCTAATGACAGGGACTTTCCTGTTGTGTTTACTGCTCGTAAGAGATCGTTTAATGGCTATAAAACCTCCCTTCCCTGTATGGATGCCCTTTTGCAATGTGAATTTGCAACTCCTTTCACCAAGTGGTATATAATCTCTTTCTCTACCTTCTGAATCAGGCTGGTGTGTGACTTTCTTTGTCCAATCGACTCTGGCAGAAGTGACACACATGATTTCAGAGCATGGGCCACATGCTATCACCTGGACCTTTTAATGCCCTAAGATTGGTATGTAAGAAGCCTGGACCAGCCTCCTTAAGGTTGAGGTCCACATGGAGAGAGAAGTCCAGCTGACAGCAAGCCCCGCTTCCATACATATAAGTGCAACCAATCGAACATTCCAGCCCAGCCAAGCTGCTAGATGACCACAGCCCAAGTGGCCAAATAATATACAGAATGCCTAGTTCAACTTGAAGTTTAGATACATGCTTTCTTAGTAGGACTATATTCTATGTGGCATACAGTAGATGTATGCTCCCTGCTAACAGGAAATTTCATAATGACAGGGTGCCTGCAACAGCACCAAGAACATATAACGGGTGTTCCGTGAGTATCTGGTGAATGAGTGAACATTCTGCATTATTGATTCAGAGGAGATTTCTATGTTTGTATATAACCTGGATATGTGGGAGAGCTGGAATTTGATCATTTAAAAAATGAATGGGTCTGATGTTTAATCTTGCCCATGTATTAGATCATGCCTACTCTGCTGAAGTGGGTTCAGAAGCACATGTATGAGCAAAGCCAAAACAAGCACCTTAGTATCTGTTGCAATTCCTGAGTACTTGCTCAGTTGAGTTTCCAGAATTCTTCATCAAAAGAATGAAAAAAGAAAAAGTTTGGCCAGGAAGAATCTGATTATTTGGTTTTATAATGAAAGCAGCCTCAAGCTGTCTATAGAATATTGAATTGAATAAAAGAGGCTGAACAAGTGAGCTACAAAACCATCTCACCCAGCAAAATCAACTGACTGATTGAATGAAACGGTGGTACATCCAATGGCATTGAGGGGCTGGTGGCTACAGAGGCCATGTGGGAAAGTGAGGAGAGAGAAAGAGAAGAAGAGACGGAGAGAGAGAGAGAATATCAGGAGTAGGAAGAGAATTACTCAGAGACAGTCCCAGTGAGGCTCATTAGGATGGGATAGAGAAGGCCTGTGAAGAATACTGGCCCTGGGGACAAGAAGATTTTTGAAATGAAGAAATGGGACCTCTAAGGTCACTATATCCCCTGGAGAGTGAAAACAGCCATCCCAGTGTTGACAGCAGAGAAGCTGACCTTCCACCAGACAGAGGGCAGAGGTGATGAGAGAACAGAAAGTCTTATTGTCCACACAGATGGAGAAAACCCTGTGGAAACAAACCCCATGCCCAGGGCTATTTGTAGACTTCTCCCCAGAATTCCAAATTCCTTTACCAAGTCGTCTGCTTGAACTCTACATGTATCTCATTTAACTTGTCCAAAACTGAGCTCCTGATGACTACCCCAACCTCCTTCTCAATTCCTTCCATTTTAGTTTTTCCTTCCATTTTAGTTTTTCCAGCCCCAAAATGTGCGATCACACCTGCCCCCTCTCTTTCTCTCACACTCTATATACAACTCACTATCAGATCCCGTTGGCTCTTTTTAAATATATTTTATTGATTTTCTACAGAGAGGAAGGGACAGGGATAGAGAGTTAGAAACATCAATGAGAGAGAGAAAGAGACTTCGATCAGCTGCCTCTTGCACGTCCCCTACTGGGGATGTGCCCGCAACCAAGGTACATGCCCTTGGCCGGAATCAAACCTGGGACCTTTCAGTCCGCAGACTGACACTCTATCCACTGAGCCAAACCGGTTTTGGCCTGTTGGCTCTTTTTAAAAAATATATATATCTGGAGTCTGACAACGTCTCACTCCTTCCATTGCTATCATCCAGGTACAAGATACCATCACCTCTCACTTGGATTATTTCCAGACCTAGTCCCCTTCCAGCCTATCCTCAAAATGGCTTCCAAAATGATCATTTTAGAATGTTCGTGCAGATCACGTTAGTCCTCTGCTCAGCAGCCTCCAGTAGTTCCAATTGCACTTAGAGAAGATGGCCCAGGAGGCCTGCCATGATCCGGGCTCCTGTCTGTGGATGCTCTCTTGTCTACTCCTTCCCCTCCATCGCCCCACCTCAAGCACGTGGACATCCTTGCTCTTTCCCGAATGACAAGTGTGCAACAACTCTTCACTTTGCTTAACGTGTCTCTTCCACACATCCATGTAACTAACTTCTTTATCTTCTTCAGGTCTTTACTCCACTATTAGCACCCCAATAAAGTCTTGCTCTCATTCAACAAAAGTTCAAACCACTCCCTTCCCACGTACCCTATCTCTGTTCCCTTATTTTTCTCCTCAGTTGCTCTGCTCAGCCAACATATTATGTATTTAACTTATCTAACTTGTTATCAGTCTTGCTGCACTAGAATGAAAGCAAGATAAGGGCAGAGTTTAAAACAGTGCCTGGAACTTAGAAGGCTCTTCCCAAACATGTGCTGAGTGAATGAATAAATCTGTATATTTATGTGTTTAAAGACATATGTGTGTAAATATACATATATGTAAACCACGCAAGGGTAGAACTAGACACTGTTTTGGATGATGGTGGTGGTGATGGTGAAAATAATGATGATGATGATGTGGTTGCCAGTGTGATGATAAGGCAACATAGGTTTTTTTTTAAAATCTGCTCTAAAAAAAAAAATCTCGCCCAAACCGGTTTGGCTCTGTGGATAGAGCTTCGGCCTGGGGACTGAAAGGTCCCAGGTTTGATTCCCGTTAAGGGTATGTACCTTGGTTGTGGGCACATCTCCAGTGTGGGGCGTGCAGGAGGCAGCTGATTGATGTCTCTCTCATTGATGTTTCTAACTCTCTATTCCTCTCCCTTCTTCTCTGTAAAAAAATCAATAAAATATATTAAAAAAATAAAAAAAATCTTCTCAAGAAAGCATAGGGTTCAACAACTAGTGTTGAAGCTGAATATTTTTTGTATAATCTATAAAGCTTTTAAAAACACAACATCCATTATAAACACTAAAAATAAATACTTCCAAGAAGACTATATGGAATGACAACAATAAAAATGTCCTCCAATTATCTAAATGTAAATAAGACGTACAAGGTTCCTTCAATAATGGAATAAGGAGATACTCTTATTCTGGCAGCTAGGCAAAAATTGTCTCCTTCTCAGGTGGGAACAGGGCTGAATGCATCCTCGGTAAAGCCTGCCATCATCATTTTATCATCCACGATGGGAACCCTTACTTAACATGCAAGACGTGCCAAAGTGGGCATTTGAGTAGAGTTTTTAAAAGATAAAATGGATTTTTAAAAACCTTAAGGTTTGTTTTGCTACCGTTAGTACAACATGCATCTAATATTACATGGTGTGATCAGTGAGACTCAATTACAGAAACTACTAAATGTATCCCGGGACTACTTAAGAGCTCCGGCAATTGCTTCTCATACTTCGCGAGTCTTAAAGCCGTCGGACAAAATGAAGGAAAATCATAAACAGATGAGGCAATTTAGCTTGGAGAAGAGGTGAGATAATTTAATAGGTCGAGTTTAGATAATAAAGGAGGCAAAGGATTTAGCAAGTACAGAAAAAAAAAAAATCCAAATGGGTACCAGTATTCAGCTAAGGGAGGTGTAGAAAAACAATTTCCCACATCTGAGAACTGTCATAATCGGCAGTAGGTGAGCAGAAGAGGAAAACAGCTACCTTAGGAAATGGCAGCGAATACGTCGGCACTGAGGATCACTCTGTGAAACCACCGGAAGGCCACTCCGGGGAGACTGAGCCCTGCAAATGCTCCAGGCAAGTCGAACAGAAGCAGTACACAGACCTCTTCCCAATTTTCTCTTTGGATATCTGCATCCTTCATCCAGGGTTTCAGGGCTGTTTGAAGGAGGTGTGGGAGATTAGGACCACCGTGCTGAAGGGGGTGTGAGTCTTTGAGTGGGATGGATGCAGCAATTTCCACCTCAGCAGTGATTGCACTGGGCAGCTAGAGGAGATGAGGTACATGTGCTAATGCCACGTGACACATTTCTTGGCCACTGGGTGAAAATTATTAGGCAAGTTATGTGAGCACTATGGGCCTCAGTTACTCATTTGAAAGATGGGACAATAATAATAATTTTGCAGGTTAACTCTAAGGCAGGAGTTCTTTTTTGTAATCTTTAAAAATACGTATTTTTATTGATTTCAGAGAGGAAGGGAGAGGGAGAGAGAGATGGAAACATCAATGATGAGCGAGAATCACTGATGGGCTGCCTCTTGCATGCCCCACACTGGGGATCAAGCCCGCAACCCAGACATGTGCCCTGATCTGGAATGGAACTGTGACCTCCTAGGTTCTATCATAGGTGGAGGATCAATCCCTGAGCCACACTGGCAGGAGTTCCTAATCTGGCATCCCTTAGGGCAGTGGTGGGCAAACCTCGGCTTGCTAGCCACATGCGGCTCTTTGGCCCCTTGAGTGTGGCTCTTCCACAAAATACCACGGCCTGGGCAAGTCTATTTTGAAGAAGTGGCGTTCGAAGAAGTTTAAGTTGAAAAAATGTGGCTCTCCAAAGAAATTTCAGTCGTTGTCCTGTTGGTATTTGGCTCTGTTTTCAAATGAGTTTGCCGACCACTGCCTTAGAGGTTCATAGGGATAGAGGTGAAGTCGAATGGGAAAAATCACATCGTTGTTTTCATGAAGCTCTAAATAAAATTTATAATTTCCTTCAATTATGAATGTACGTAACAAACCACACAGTAGTATTAGCAGAACTGGTCACTTCATTGCCAATAAAAACCACAGCTAATTTTCCTATCACATTAGATTTGTTGTAGAAATTCCAAAATAACCTTACGTTCACTAATATTTTGAAATTGCAGTAATAATTAGATAATACTGTAGGACCTTATTATTTTATGAATTTTTAAAAAGCAGAATTACATATTTTGTTTTAAAAGTTTGCTAACGATATTTTTAATAAAATTCATATCCTTGGGATAGTATGCATTTTATTTTATGCATCTAGAAAGGTTATTTGAGAAGATGTCCATAGGTTTTACCAGATTGCCAGAGTGGTCCACAGCACAGATAATGGTAAGTGGGAGCTTCATTATTAAAGTGATAATGATGCTCATGATACTCATCCTGTTGTTATTATTAAACTCACTAGAATTAGCTTGCCCTGGACATCTGGATTGGAGTCCTTGTCCTGTCACATAACAGCTAAATAACCTTGGCAGACCCTTTAACCTCACTGACCTTCATGTCCTCCTCAACAAAGGAAAATACTTATTAATAGGGTTGTGTGAATTTGTGTGAGGATTATGTGAATTTATTCTCTGTATTCAAAGGTACATTGTGTATGGAATTATCCACTTCTCATGAGATTTAACACCAACAAGACTGCCTAATAAATAGCTATATAACTTACCACCCAAGCCAGGACACCTTTGAGAGTGAAAGATCAATAATTACAGCAGAACAATGGGTGGGAAATAGACTATCTCGGGCTAATCAGGAACCAATCAGACACTTAAATACTTTTTTTCTGCTTAGTGTGGTATCCCCTATTTCTGCCACTATCAAATTCAACAAACATCAAATTTCCTTGATTACTAAGAATCACATTTTTCTCCTCTTTTAGCCGTTTGGAAATTAGAATACATCTTGTTATTGATACATTCCCGAAGACACTAGTCAAATAGCAGGCCACAAAATAACAATACAAACAGGTATTAGTTGTCACTGCTTGTCCATGCTCAAAATCCATCCCACGGAAAGGGCCTCTGGTGATTCATTGTCTGCCTCAGCTATTTGCACTGGTATGAACACAGACCACTACATTTTAAGTTTGAGTCCCTTATTATTAATTACAACTCCTCATGAAGTTTTGATACACCCAGAAGATGATTTCCACATGAGAGGCAAAGCAACCGTAGGCAGTAAAAACTGTCCAACCGAAACCGGTTTGGCTCAGTGGATAGAGAGTCAGCCTGTGGACTAAAAGGTCCCAGGTTCGATTCTGGTCAAGGGCATGTATCTTGGTTGCGGGCACATTCCCAGTGGGGGGACGTGCAGGAGGTGGCTGGTCGATGTTTCTCTCTCATCGATGTTTCTAACTCTCTATCGCTCTCCCTTTCTCTCTGTAAAAAAAATCAATAAAATATATTAAAAAACAAAAACAACTATCTAATCATCACAACAGAGCCCAGAGCTCAAAGTTAGCAACAACTGGTTGTACCCAAACATGCATCATGGGCCTCCATCGGGGACTGACATTTGTCCAAAGCATTCTTAGACTTTCAGGAGAAGCTGTATGGCTTAGGAATAGTGACATCGAAAATAAAATTAAAAAGAAAACTTAGTCAAGTTGGAATGCAGAGGGAAGCCTGCATTTGTTCTGCCTCATATTCAGACTCTCAACCCTAAAGGTTCATCTTTAGCCCTTCATCAGCTCAAGGAGCATGGGTTACACACCTGTGTTTCACCCTTTACAGAGGCCTCGCTGCTGATACAATGAAAGGCATTCAGAGGCGTCTTTAGACTCCAACAGACTGATTCTCACAGCGAAGGTGTGAGGTATTGTATGCCAGGGTCAGTTTTTAACACCTGGACTTTAACATGGTTTTATTTTTCCTGAAAAGTTTTATGCCTAATCACACTCCTTAAAAATCCTCAAATTTACAAAAAGGAAGAGTGTGAATTTCTTCCAACCAATCTTCGGAGTCTCTCTTCAGTTCCCTGTCCCTCCCTCAGCCTATTATTCACTATTATTTTCTAGTTTAAATTTGAGAATACAATATTTGACATTCTGGCCCAGCTGGTATGGCTCAATGGTTGAGCGCTGACCTATGAACCAGGAAGTGATGGTTCGATTCCAGTCAGGGCATATGCCCTGGTTTCGGCCTTGATCGCCAGTGAGGGGTGCGTAGGAGGCAGCTGATCAATGATTCTCTCTCATCATTGATGTTTCTCTCTCTCTCTCTCTCCCTCTCCCTCTCCCTCTTTACCTCTCTCCCTTTCTCCCTCTCTCCTCCTCTCTGAAATCAATAAAAATATACAGTGGTACCTCGAGATACGAGTGCCCTAACATACGAGATTTTTGAGATACGAGCCGTTGAGCAAGCAATTTTTGCTTTGAAATACGAGCAACATTTGAGATAGGAGTAATCGCATGGATCAGCCAGCTGCACACGACCCACCAGTTTACCGTGACTCGAGCGTCTCATAGTTTCCCACACCTCAAGGTTACGAAATGAATTAAACTCGTATCTTGAGGTACCATTGTACTTAAAAATATTTGACATTCTGTTACAGCTAAAGGTGTATTTTTTTTAAAGTAAAAAAAAGTTGCTTTCAACTCTATTCACACATCAACTGCTTGAACCATTTTGAAGATAAAAGGTATAGTCTAGACCTCCACACCCTCGCCTGCCAGTAATAATTTAGTCACAAAAATCTCTCCACCTTACTTTAACGGTAAATATCTGCGATAGAAAGTTGGTATTACACACATCAATATTCTCCAATTAATCGGGATAGTCTTGGGAAAAGTGCACTTCACTCCACTTGAACATTTCAATGTGAAAGTCCACAATTGCCGGATCCTGTGGAGACAGTGCTAATTTATTACTCCGCATGTGTCACTTCCATATAATGAAGTAATTAGCTGGGAAATTATATACACATTCTCAATATTTACGTACATGCGAGTGTCAGTGTAATTAGGCATTAACTGCATTTTCAGAGAATTGAACATAGAAGCTTTGTGTGTAAGTGAGGATTTTTACTCCTCTTCATTTGCTCCGTCCCTGTCTTGGTGATTAAGCAAAAGATGTTTAATATATTTTATTGATTTTTTACAGAGAGGAAGGGAGAGGGAGAGATAGAGAGTTAGAAACATCGATGAGAGAGATACATCGATCAGCCACCTCCTGCACGCTCCTTACTGGGTATGTGCCTGCAACCAAGGTACATGCCCTTGACCAGAATCAAACTCGGGACCCTTCAGCTCCCAGGCCAACGCTCTATCCACTGAGCCAAACCGGTCTCCGCAAAAGATGTTTAAATAGAGCTTTTCCCTGGAAGCCCTCGCTGTAGTGTGCCATCTGAAGGTCATTGCCTAAAAGATGGGGAGATAAAAATCACATATGTGGGCAAAGCCTTTTTGCCAAGCTCTTATGGCAGCCAGTAGGCTTTGTGCCGTATGTTTCAACTATTTGTCATACTCTCGACTATGTCTTTCATTTTCATTTTTCTCTTCATTTCCGTTGTCTTAGACTTTGGCAAAGCTGACCTTCCCAAGAGGGGCCCACTCCTGAGCATGGCCACTATTCTCAAAGAAGTACTAACACCAGCCCGTTTTGGCAGGCACCGTATTCCCAGCCCAGTCAGAACACAGTTGGCCAGGTCAAGTGCTTACCAACTGAGCTCTCAATTATGCAGAACAGAGTAGTAACATGTTAAAGGTTATAAGCTGCTTTGTCTCTGACCAAGCAAAGAATACATCAGAGTCCCCTTTCTTAAAAACACAAAACAAGCAAACGGAAAACAAAAGGAAAAGCGTTGAAGTATTTGTTCTTTGAGATTAGTTTGCAAATAATGTTGAAATGTCTCTTCTGCAATTCTCAATTCATCCTCGTGCCCCCTAATTCACTCACCCTTCCTTAGTGCTCTCACACAGAAACTATGAAGGCAGGAAGGTTTAAGGTTCATCTAGGAACCTCACAGCTGCCTGCTTCAGTAACTGTTCCTCCAGAATTCCAAGGTGTACCCTGTAGGTGTTTCTTTCCATATTCATCATGGAAAGAGAGCGGGTCCAGTTCCCGAGTAGAGGAGCTGGGGATTGAAAAATAAAAGAAAGAAAGAGACAAGACACAAAATGGAAGGAAAAAGCTGAGGCCGGGTGGGACCACCATCCTCTCTAGCTTATAAAAATAATATATGTGTGTGTGTGTGTGTATATATACATATAGCATACAAAATGTGTGTTAATTTACTTTTATATTATCTGTACGCCTTCCAGTCAACAGTAGACTATTAATAGTTAAGTTTGGGGGCAGTCGAAAATTATACACAGATTTTTCAACTACCCCATATTGTTCAAGCATCAACGGTATAAACATAGGTAAATCCCATACTTCAGATGAGTGGTAGAGAAGTACGTACATGATCAGAGAAGTCATAATGGCTGAAATCTGGACACAGGAAAGCTGGTTCAAGTTTAATCTCGGTACCTCATTCTTTACCCGACTGAGCCTCTTTTTTTTTAAATATATGAAGTAAGAAAAACAGTTTATGTCTATCCAAAAAATATCTGGTACTGGACTTTCAGGCTTATTAATAAGGAATAAGTTATTGTAGGGGAAAAAAAGGACAATTTATACAGAAACCACAGCGGCCAGAGGGAAGAAACAACTTCCAGAAGGAATCACCCAAAAGACATGGTGTTGGGTCTGCTGGGAAGAGCTTCTCCCCTAGACCGTAATTCAACTTTATTTTAAGTTTTTTTTATGAAAGTTGTGTATAAGATTACTTTATTCCTGCATCTTCTTTTTTATATATATTATTGATTTTTTACAGAGAGGAAGGGAGAAGGATAGAGAGTTAGAAACATCGATGAGAGAGAGACATCAGCTGCCTCCTGCACGCCCACTACTGGGGATGTGCCCGCAACCAGGATACATGCCCTTGACCGGAATCGAACCCGGGACCTTTCAGTCCACAGGCCGACGCTCTATCCACTGAACCAAACCGGTTTCAGCGCATCTTCTTGCTTGTTTCTTCCTTGTATTTTCCCTTTTCCTTTCCTACTTGGTGAGATTTGGCTTTACGTCCAAGGATCTTTTTGCGGCCTTTGTCCGGCTTTAGTCTAGTGATCACCACCTTGCTGGGGTGAGTGCCCACATGAGCAGTTGTACCATTAGCTTTCTCCTGTTGAACCCGTTCAATGTAAATGACACATTTCTTCCTGTAAACCCGGACTACTTTTGCCAATTTGCTGCCCTTTGTCATGTCCTCGAACAACCTGAACTTCATCCTCCTTTCGGATGGGCAGGGACCGGACATTGTACTTCTGTCTCAGCTCCTTGGGAAGAAGAGACGACATAATCTCCCTTTGAATGTGGGAAGGTGCCTTGAAATGCCTTTTACGGTTCTTGCTCTGGTCAGAAGTCACAAAGGGATTGCACTTCATTTTGACCGTTGGCGATTCTACGATCCATAATTCAACTTTAGAAAAATGTGTATGACAGGCGCTCCTCTGAATAAACCGGGATGTGGCTAAGCAGTGAATGACAGCTCCTCCGTATTAGTGGGAAATACGCACTGAAGCAGCGGTCGCCAACCTTCCGGACCTCATGGACCCGTGGTCCACAGGCCACTGGTGGGCGACGGCTGGATTGGAGTATTAATTTCTGTAAGAGATCCTTCTGTCTGTGTAGATTTTTAAAAGATGCCCTTTGAAACACGTTTTTGAACATTATTACCACTTTAAGAAATATTGGGAAAGTTTGTTAATCCCTCCTCCAAGCAGCTTACTCTGTCCGTTGTGTGGCTCACTGGGCTGTCATGAAGGCCACAGACTGACCTGGCGATGGTGAGTTCTATTGGTCCAACACCTCAGGGGACTGAGCTTACCAACAGTCACATGAAAGCCGACCCAGACACAAGACACAGCTAAATAGACACAGACACTCTGACGGTTAGCCTTCCACTACTGCTGCAGGCCTCCTCCGCCAGAGGCGTGCCTGTGAGATTGGAAATGGTTTCTGAAGACAGTTCTCTAAACTTCTTTCCAGTGAGTATTTAAAACAGCAGTCAGCAAAGTCAGAGCCCCAAATCTCTCCTCCGCCTCCTCCCTTTCTCCTCTCCTTCCGCCTCTTCCTCTTCCTCTTCCTTTCCCCCCTCCCTGGCCCTCTATCCTTCCTCACTCCCTCCCCCTCAGGTTTTATTGGAAAATAGCCTAGCTCATGTGTCTAATATTATCTGACTAATTTCCCACTGCAATGGCAGTGTTCAGCAGAGGGACCAGACGGCCTGAAATCCTAACCTATTTACCATCTGGACCTATCTATCTATCTATCTATCTATTTATTTTATTGATTTTTTACAGAAAGGAAGGGAAAGAGATAGAGAGTTAGAGACATTGATGAGAGAGAGACATCGGTCAGCTGCCTCCTGCACGCCCCCCCACTGGAGATGTGCCCACAACCAAGATACATGCCCCTGACCGGAATCGAACCTGGGATCCTTCAGTCTGCAGGCTGACGCTCTTATCTGCTGAGCCAAACCGGTTTCGGCTGGACCATTCTTTAAAAAGTGTGCCAACCCTGACTTAGAAGGTGGAGGGGAGACAACGGTCCCAAGGAAATGAACACGGTGCAGGTGATTGAAAAGTGGTCTGCCGACTCTGTGACTTAGTAAGGCCGGAGTGTACGTGACGGCGCAATGTAGGCCCAAAGGCTTGGACCCGTATAGGCCACGTGAGAGCCTAATGCACGACACCTCGACTCAGATTTGGGTCTCCCGTGTGCCCCTCTGGCTTCCTTAGAAGCCCATGCGCGAAATATGCCAAGGTCCTCGCGCATCAGGTCAGGACCGGGTTGGCAACAGCAGGCGCTGAGACGAGCCACTGGTGCCTCACAGGCAACCTCTAGTTCACCGGCCAAAGGGCTGGCCATGAACTACGTACGTCCTTCTTCATGGTTTCAGGCCGGAGAAGAAATGAGGCAAGAGGCTGAATTAAAAAATTCACAATAAACCTCAGTGTCCTCAGAGCCAACCTCGAGAGCCAGTTGCTTTCCTTGGAATAGTAATTGTGGCACAGATACCAGCACATTGCTCTTTAGTGTACCGGGCTGCACCCACATGCTTAAACCAAACGCCACTGTGATCTGCAGCCGTAGGGAGTTGATAAATATGCCCCAAAACTGTAGGTAAGGCCCTAGGAACATGGATCGAGTCCATTCTGGTTCTGACAGCTAGTCTTTCTATTTTAAACTATTTCTTTTCTATGGTAAAAGGAAGGAAAACCAGTGAAGGAGGACCTTCTGAAGAGAGGTAAAGGAAAGACAGGAGTCGAAGCCTACGCATGTTCACTCAGAAGGTGGCATAGTATGCCTGTCCTAACGTAAAGGGATCTCTCTCTCCACGCTGACCTGTATCTCTGTATAGATATCCTATACACACACAATTCAGAAGTCCCATATTCGTGCTGAAATTCTACCCGGGAGAAAGCAAACAAATGCAAAACACAGGCCTCTTTAAAAAAAATAATAAACCCACAAATTCTAATAAGACCCCAAAAAGCTCCCAGGTGTGCTATAGGAATTATGAGAATGTTGGAACTATCGGGGGCTCCAGACAGAGAATACGCTGAGATAAATAAAATTTAATCCAATTTGGGCTGCGCTTTGTAGACTGATGCAAATATCTAGGCACCGACAGAAAAACACAGGATGCATACAAGCCCCGCAGTAACGATTGAGACAATAACCTCTGATGAGTACGTCTCTAGTGCACGGAGCATTAACAGTATAAGGCAGGCTGCTCCCGAGACAGAGTCCAGACACAATTACGCGGGATGCGTATACCAGGGCTGTTATTTTTACAACGGGAGCTGCAGACGTGTACAACACTGTTCTCACTCCAGCAGAGTCCCTGCAGCTAAATCCACGTGTACAGAGGCAACGGGTCGGTGAAATAAAATCTAAGAAGCTGTGAGTCCAGGTAACATGAAGGAGTTGAACAAGCATTTCTAACCTGTTCCTTTATTTTGGAGCGAAACGTGAACCGAACGGGAGCTGGAGAGCTGGCAAGAAGTTCACTATTAAAAGAACATTTTTGTGTATTTACATAAGTAAGGAGAAATTTCGTTCCTCAGGATTGCCTCGCAAGAAATTCTGACAAAAATATCAGACGTGCCCTTTTTACCGTTTCTGGATGTAGACGTGGCTAGGATAAACTGATGTGTGTAGAGTGATCATATATCCCACCCCTCATTTAATAATGCCTCTTTAGAATATCGCCCTTATGAATGACTACAGAACACAGCGGTGCTCAGAGTCCCTGTAATGCAATTGCCAGCAGTTTGGGCAATCCATCAGGAAAAGGTTAAAATATTTTTCATGCCAGAGAGGATGTATCAATCTATTTTATTTGATTATCTTGTGTAATGGGGCTTTTTCTCGGCCAGATTACCTGACTCGTTATAATGAGGCCAGATCATATTTTTGCTTAAAATGGAAAAGATTAAGAAAATGTCCGCAATCCAGTGGAAACTATTCCAGGGTGTTTTTTTTTTCTTCTTTTATACATTTCAGGACATGAGAAATTACATCCTGTTCTCCTTCAAGGACAGAGGAGAAAGTAGGAAAGAAAGAGACATTGTCCTCAGGAGAAGGAGATTGGGCAAATGGCATATGGACGACACTCCTTTTCTTCAAGGATTTGGAAACTCAATAAAATAACTTGTAATATATTTTTTTTTAATTCCAAAGTTAAATTCCACTTTCATAAGTAAAGTCCTAAAAATCACTAGAGAACCATGATAGTCTTCTATACAGTGGTACCTCGAGATACGAGTTTAATATGTTCCGTAACCTTGAGGCGTGGGAAACCATGAGATGCTCGAGTCGCGGTTAAACTGGTGGGTCGTGTGCAGCCGGCTGATCCGAGCAATGACTCCTATCTCAAATGTTGCTCATATTTCAAAGCAAAATTCGCTCGTATCTCAAAAATCTCGTATGTTAGGGCACTCGTATCTTGAGGTACCACTGTATATGGTGACAGTTCCTTCATAGTACAAGCTACATGTAACCAATAAGGGCATTCACATTTTGTAAAGTAATTTCAGAAAGAAAGAATACCACAAAGGCATTTTTGCCACACACACCCTTTCTAGGGTCCACCTTTCGAAGGTGTAAGAGAAATCGCCCCCTCCAAACCCTTCTGGAGATCATTTCTTCCTCAGGCCCTCGCTGAGCTCAGGGAAGTTCCCCCAGCCCCCAGCCGCCAGGTGAAGGAAGTCTATGTCCTAGCCCGTCTGCTGTGGTTATGAGCTGGATGGCATTTACAGTGGTACCTCGAGATACGAGTGCCCTAACATACGAGACTTTGAGATATGAGCGGTCGAGCGAGCGATTTTTGCTTTGAAATACGGATTGGCCGGCTGCACACGACCCACCAGTTTACCTCAGAGTGTCTCATAGTTTCCCACGCCTCAAGGTTACGGAACGAATTAAACTCGTATTTCGAGGTACGACTGTATTTTTACGTCCTGCTCCTTATACAGGTGTTCCTCCAACTTGAAATAAGGTCACTCTGACTATTAGCAGCCCGCAAGCATCCTGCAGGAAGAAAAGGCCTTTGGTCTTCCTTAAATCCCAGGGCAGGGACAGAATGACGGTGGGAGTCTTCAGGCAAGGAAGCAGGAAAGGGAAAGGAAAGATGACACTAGCAGTGGAGGGATCATTTTCAGAATGGCACCTTGAAAAATATGAAGGTGTTACTTCCACAAGAATGGCCAGAAGGACACATTCTAACACAGCGGTTCTCAACCTGTGGGTTGCAACCCCTTTGAACGACCCTTTCGCAGGGGTCACCTAAGACCATCGGAAAATGCAGATATTTACATCACGATGCATAACAATAGCAAGATTTCATGGTTGGGGGTCACCACCACATGAGGAACTGTATGCAAGGGTTGCGGCCTTAGCAAGGTTGAGAACCACTCGTCTAACAGTACGGCCCATTGGGAAGGATGGGGAGCAGCAGGGACCTTCATCTGCTGCAGGTGGGAATGGAGGGCAGGGTAGTCTCCCACTTCTGGAAGTTTCTAACAAAGTTAGACATACATCAGCAACTGAAAAAAAAACAAAACACATACAAAAAGAATTGTGTACGTCCACCAAAATATCTGTATAAACAGGTCCATCAGGGCCTTATTCCTAAGAGCTCAAATGGAAACACCCCAAATGCCATCCACAGGAGAACGGATGAAAACGTTGTGTTGCATGCGCACAGCACCGATCTACTCCCCAGCGGAAAGCCATCAACCACTGTTAATACAGCAGGAAGCACCCAAACCAGACTCTTCCATCTGGCTTCTGTGTGGTACCTGCTCTCTGGTACACACCGCTTGGCTTCCTTTAATATCAGTGGTTCTCAACCTTTCTAATGCTGCGACCATTTAATACAGTTCCTCGTGTTGTGGCGAATCGTCATGTAAATATCTGTGTTTTCTGATGGTCTTAGGCGACCCTGCTAGTGGTTCTCAACCTGTGGGTCACTACTGTAGAGCCTGAGACCATCAGAAAACAGGTCACGACCCACAGGTTGAGAACCACTGATGTATATGAAGTTCAAGACCGGGCAAAACCAATGTGTGGTGGTAAAAGTCAGCGCCATCGTTATTGTTGGCAGGTCCCCAGGCTGATCTGATGGGGGGACTTTCTAGGTATCAGGAGACGCTGTGATTGAGTGGGGTATGCGTGGAACAATTCTTCAGGACAAGCGGCGCGGTCGCCTGCCCTGTGTCCAGGAGAAAAGCCGGCGGTCAGCGGCCCTCACCTTGTGTAGCTGGTAATAGTGCAGAGCGCCCACGCCGCCCTGCTCCTCTGCGGTCCAGAGCACCAAACGCAGAGTCCTCTTTGGACGCAGCCCTGAGGAAAAGAACAAAACATGTGATCCCTCAGTTGACTTAATAATAATAATAATAATAAAAAAAAAATTTTAATGCAGCGGTTCTCAACCTGTGGGTCGCGACCCCTTTGGGGTCAAACAACACTTTCACAGGGGTCGCCTGAGACCATTGGAAAACACAGATACGATTCATCACAGTTGCAAAATTACGGTTATGAAATAGCAACAAAAATAACTTTATGGTTGGGGGTCACCACAACATGAGGAGCTGTATTAAAGGGTTTCGGCATTAGGAAGGTTGAGAACCACTGTTTTAATGGCGAGAACTCTCAGCTGCATCCTGGAGGCAGAAGGGAGCCAGAGGCACAGACATTCCTCTCTCGCTGGTGTGGCCACCTCGCTCAGAGTCTGGTCTCTGGCGGGTGCAGGCAGAAGGTCGCACATGCGGCCTGCAGGCGGGAGGCAGACCTCCCCTCACACTTTTACCTGGACCTCCTGCCCCATAAGCCAGTGTTCAGCGGTGGAGGATCACATACAAATGCAGTGAGGACGACTTTAGGCAGTTTGCGGGGGTTTCTGGCAATTAACTGAAACCAACCCATTAAATCTGTTTCCAGAAAAGGTGTGTAGGGAATCGCTTCTTAGTCTACACCAGTGCATACAGTTCCTCATGGGGTGGTGACCCCCAACCATGAAATGTTGATGCTGTTATGCATCGTGATGTAAATATCTGCATTTTCCAATAGTCTTAGGCGACCCCTGCAAAAGGGTCGTTCGACCCCCCAAGGGGTCGCGACCCACATGTTGAGAACAGTTGGTCTACACCCACAGGTCAGCCAGCTGCCCATGCCGTTCTGGGCAATGTAATCCCTGCCCAGCAGAGGCACCATTTATGCTTATTCCCATTTATGCTTATTCCCATTTTCCTCTCCCGCGTGGAACCACGAGGTCATTCCCATCAGGTCCATGAAGAGGAGCTGAATGAGGAGAACATTCTGCTCACCTCCTAGCTATGTCAACAGCTTGGGAGCAATTTCACTGACGTGGGAAATGCACCTCTGTATCTCGGAGCTGTTCAAGTCACTGACACGTAGGAGCATTTTTGAGGGACACTGTCTGCTCAGGAAAAGCTAACTACCAGGAAGCTCTTTCTCAAGCTTGCAAACAAGACACTAAAATCCCATTTCGTGAGCAAGAATGAAAGCCTGGCCTGAGTCAGCCCCCAGAGTGTTTCAGAGCAGTAGCACAGGCAGAAAAACAGGAAGCGGTGCTTTAAATCTCATTAAGGGGATCCACTCCCCTGCCTCACCTTGGGGGAGCCCTAGGGAGAGAGTGTGGGTGGCTCTGAGCTGGACGCTCTGCCAATCCCAAGTACATCATCCGTCCCAGGCGCTGCCCCCGTGCCTGGCCTTCAAGGCCGCAGCTGCTCAAGCAGCCTCCGATAAGAGGGGACAGAGCATGCCCTGCCTCCCCCAGCAGCGACAATGTTCTCCTGTTATTAGCCTCCGGCTAAGGAGCGGAAAATGAGCCACCTCTGTCACCAAACTGAGTGTCACTGTGAAGCCACTCTGCACCTGAGGATTTTAACATCATCAGAAAAGCACAGGTGCAGGACGCAGGCTGTCCCGAGTGCCAATGAGAGCCTGGGCGAGCCGTGGACACGCCCCGTTGCTCAGCAAATCCCACTGGTGTTTTCTTCTAAGTCAGCGGTTCTCAACCTGTGGGTCTCGAACCCTTTGGGGGTCGAACAACACTTTCACAGGGGTTGCCTAAGACCATTGGAAAACACAGATATGATTCATAACAGTTGCAAAATGACAGTGATGAAGTAGCAACAAAAATAATTTTATGGTTGGGGGTCACCACCACATGAGGAACTGTATTAAAGGGTCGCGGCCATAGGAAGGTTGAGAACCACTGTTCTAAGTCTACCTAGAACCCAGCTCCTCATTCTGCCAGGACTCTGGTCAGAGCCTCACCCCCTTTTGCCCGGATTGTTGTAGTCCCTCCTCACTGGGCCCCCTGCCACGGTCCTCACCCCCCTGCAGGTGACGCTCCATACTGCAGCCAGGAGGACCTTTTTATTTATTTATTATATATATATATATATATATATATATATATATATATAGTTTATTGATTTTTTACAGAGAGGAAGGGAGAGGAATAGAGAGTTAGAAACATCGATGAGAGAGAGACATCCATCAGCTGCTTCCTGCACGCCCCCTACTGGGGATGTGCCCGCAACCAGGATACATGCCCTTGACGGGAACTGAACCTGGGACCTTTCAGTCCGCAGGCCGACGCTCTGTCCACTGAGCCAAACCGGTTTCGGCCGTTTCTTCATCTATACCAGGAAAGTGACAACTGCCTTATGAGATGCTCAGAACATAAAATAAGGCGAGTACGTATCACAAACAGTCTCTGGCACAGGGTAGGTGTTCGAGAATTGTCAGCTTCTCTCTACATCATTCCGCAGGCTTTCGGTCGGTGCCAATAATGACCGGGACAATCTGATTCCCACAAGAAGTATATTTCTCCCTCCTTTCCCTTCCTGAGAATCCATAGAACACCTTTGTTTAAACAGAAAGTGTTCCAGCCAAGGAAAAAAAATATATAAATTTTATTTAACTGGTAGAAAAGCACATCACATCTTGCAGCATGGAATGCTCCTTCATCCCAAACATGGAGCATAGCCGATCAGAATTCTTAGTTTCTGGATAAAGTCAAAACGCTTAATAAATCTGAAAACGGGACCAAGTTAATATACAGAGGTACCTGGAGATACGAGTTTAATTCATTCGGTAACCTTGAGGCATGAAAAACTATGAGACGCTTGAGTCATGGTAAACTGGTGGGTCGTGTGCAGCCGGCCAATCTGTGCGATTACTCCTATCTCAACTGTTGCTCGTATTTCAAAGCAAAAATCGCTCTCTCGACGGCTCGTATCTCAAAAATCTTGTATGTTAGGGCACTCGTATCTCGAGGTACCACTGTATAAGGCTATCTAGATTGACTATTTTCAAATGATAACACCTTGTGAATTCCAAATCCAAACTTTCAAAGCTAAGCATCTTAAGTACATGAAACAACAACAATAGTAAAGCAAAAATAACAACCGCAACACAATGAAGTCAATTGTGCGAATTGTATTTGGTAGTAGAACTGGGGGAAAGGACCCAGCCCAGGAGTCATCGTGGTTCAAAGTCTGATCCTGGCCCCCCCGGCGCCAGGAAAGCGCATGAAACAAAGTTTTAGAACTGGAGGTGGCAGGGCAAACCTGGCCTCAGCTGGCCAGACGCAGGTCTCCCTGAGGCAGGCCATTAGTTGCCCACATTATGCACACAAACGTCCCAGCGCTTTGACCTTCTGGAGTTCCTATTAAGAGCTCTGAGCAGAACAACAAACCTTTTACAGCATCACGGTTTCCCTCTAAAAAACGCAGGCCGCTGATAACGTGTCAGAGTTTTGTCTCTTTTTTATGACATATTGACACGAACGCATTTCACTTTCATTTTATCGAGGAGAGTGATAATGCTGTTGGGGAAAGCGTGCCTGTGAGGAAAGGTGAGAACAACCTTTATTTCGCTTTATTTTTCATTACTATCAGACTTAAAGATGACAGCCCGAGAGGTGACTTCCACTAAACTCATCAGCTGAAAAAGGTAATTTGACTGTCTTCCACTTGCACCAAGAGTGGGGCAAAATAAAATCAACTCAGACTAATCCAGCCTCGAAGATGGCTTTCCCACATCTTGAATTCTAAAGAACCCTATTGCATCAAACCAACTACAGTGGTACCTCAAGATGCGAGTGCCCTAACATACGAGATTTTTGAGATACGAGCCGTCGAACGAGTGATTTTTGCTTTGAAATATGAGCAACAGTTGAGATAGGAGTCATCGCTCAGATCGGCCGGCTGCACACGACCCACCCGTTTACCGTGACTCAAGAGCATCTCATAGTTTCCCACGCCTCAAGGTTACGGAACGAATTAAAGTAGTATCTCGAGGTACCACTGTACTCATAAAATGCTCAGTTTCAATCCTTCCAGAACCATGTCCGTGTACTGTTCTCCCTTCTGTGACCTGACTTTGTAGAAAAAAACCCAACTTTCTCCTCCCGTAAATTACTTATTTCTCATTTAAATAAACTCATTCATACACTCCCTGTCCAGCTCTCTGTTATCAGTAGCTCAGAAGAGAGCGCCTACATTTAGAGATTTCTACCCCCACAATAAACTTCACTAATATAAGTGTAGTATCTGAACCATAGAATAAATATTAGCATATAAATTGAATGAGAAGAGGCAAAAGCAAAATGGTTAAGTATATGGGTTTGGGGGTCGTGAGACCTATTTCCACCTTAGGCAAGTTACATGAATCGCTATTTACTAAATTACTGTGATTCACCATTGTTTGTTTTTAAATAGCGGCATGATTAGATAAAAGATTTTATTTTATTGAAACTGCTTCTCTTTAGAGGCAGGAACAGAAAATCACATAAGAAAATCTTCTGTTCCTAGAAGAATTACCTCATCTCTTTCTTAGTTATGCCGACGTAAAGCAATGAGGCACTTTTGGGAGGCACTGGGTGGGGCAACAGACTTTTGTAAAACTCCATCTCCTTCCGAGACCGGTTTGGCTCAGTGAATAGAGCGTCGGCCTGCGGACTGAAAGGTCCCAGGTTCGATTCCGGCCGGGGGCATGTACCTTGCTTGCGGGCACATCTGCAGTGGGGGGCATGCAAGAGGCGGCTGATTGATGTCTCTCTCTCTCGTCGATGTTTCTGACTTTCTATCTCTCTCCCTTCCTCTCTGTAAAAAAACAATAATATATATAAAAATAAAACTCTCTCTCCTAAGCAGCTCCCTCTGGAGCATCTGGAGGAACAGCCAGGACTCTGGGAAGGAGGTCCATCAGCTTGTAAAAGGAGCCCAGGGAATTCTGGGAGGAAAGGCCCAGTGTCTTCCGCCCCGCCCCCCCCTCCCCCCCGATTCCTGGGGTGGGAGGGCTGTGACTGAGAGAACCGTTAGGTCAGGATGACAGTCATGAAGGCCCTGGATAGGCAGGTCCTGGAACCCACTGGTGAAGGGAGGATCCTGGGCTCCACACAGTGGCCTCAGGTTCCAGGGGAAGGAGCCACAGAACACCTTTGTTTAAACCAGCGGTTCTCAACCTGTGGGTCGCGACCCTTTCACAGGGGTCGCCTAAGACCATCGGAAAATGCAGATATTTACATCAAGATGCATCACAGTAGCAACATTTCATGGTTGGGGGTCACCACCCCATGAGGAACTGTATGCAAGGGCCGCAGCCTTAGGAAGGTTGAGAACCACTGGTTTAAACAGAAAGTTACTGTATTTTCTGGTGTATAAGACAACTTTTTAACCCAGAAAATCTTCTCCAAAGTCGGGGGTGGTCTTATACGCCGGGTGTCATCTTATAGGGCGGGTATATCCCAAACTCTATATTTTAACTGGAAAAGGCCCTAACCAGTTTGGCTCAGTGGATAGAGCATTAGCCTGTGGACTGAAAGGTCCCAGGTTCGATTCTGGTCAAGGGCATGTACCTTGGTTGCAGGCACATTACCAATAGGAGGTGTGCAGGAGGCAGCTGATCGATGTTTCTCTCTCATCGATGTTTCTAACTCTCTACCCGTTTCTCTTCTTCTCTGTAAAAAAATCGATAATATGTATGTATTTTTTTAACTAGAAAAGTTGGGGGTCGTCTTATACGCCCGGTCATCTTATACACTGGAAAATACGGTAATATATAAGGCTATCTACATTGACCATTTCGGCTGAGGGTGTGGCTACCTCTATAAGCTCCTTTGGGTCCAGCAGTTCTGGCACAGAAGCCAGGATTGAGGGAAGACTAGCTGAGGACAGGAAGCGAGGTAACCCTGCTGCCCCAAACGGGCACCACTGTGACGTGGGTGTGCAAATGATGCCACGCAACAGCCAGGGGGAACCTCAGTCACATTGTTTCCTGCTGCAGATGTCGGGAGGGGGACTAGCTATTCGCCTGAGGAAAGCCCCAGGGTCCGTGGGCCCTGCAGAGGCAGTGGGGGGGAGGGTCTCCACAGGAGAGAATGTACTTTTTGCCAAGAAGGCCTGGAGGCCGGGATAATGAACTGTAAAGTAATTAAAGAGATATGATCATATTTATAGCCTATTTTGTGGAACGGGTCATAACAGTTATCATTTCCGTAATTCGAAGGGAGCAGAATATAGAACCCTACTTCATTAAAATGATTAGGATCCTATTAGCCAGGAAAATCACAATTAATCACTGCTGCTGAAGTAGAAGCACTGGCGCTGCCAGTACGTGAAGGCCGTTTTTGGACTCGGCCCAGTTTTCCACTCTTCTGTCCTGCGTCTGCCTCTCACCCACGGTCCAGCCACATCACATTTCCTGCCGGCTCCCGAACATGCGAGGCTGCCTTCGATGGTTGGTTCTCTGGACATCATGCTCCTTTCCTATCCAGAATGACCCTTCCTGTTTCCACCTGGAAAACTCCTATTCACTCAACAAAGCCCATCTCCAGCGTTACTTTCCCCGGGAAGGTTCCCTCACCTCTCGGGTGAAGTTGGTTACCCATTTCTCAGTGTGCCTCTGCAACTTCATACATCCCTCTTACTTCCACTTTCAAACACACGGAACTGTTGATCTCCCCACTATTAATTTCTCCAGATGTACTCATTTATCTTTTTAATCACCCTGGCTGACTATATTTAATAAGTAAAAATAAAATCTGTGGTGTTTCCATTTTATCTAAAGCAGAGTCGTGCCTCCAGAGTTGACAAAGTTGCTTAGATATGCTCTTTAGGTAAAACTAAAGCCCAAATTACACAGGTGAAACACCCCAATAGCCTAGATACTCAGATTTGTGTTAACGTCTACATGTGCTTCGGTTGCTATTATATTTACCTATTTTTATAGCACAGATAGTTCTAGTCAAAATTTAGTACATCAAGAGCTCTTGATGATCGTCATTAAATATATATATATGTGTGTGTATATATATAAATTATGCTCATAGAAATCCTTCCATCAGCTAGTTACATTAAATGATAGATATTTGCATTTCAAACTCTGGCAGTTCTCTTTAAGTTTTTACTTCGATTTTCTTTTCTGATTATAAGAACAATATACATATATCCTTCTTTCACATTTAAATGGGAAACTAAGCCCTGGCCAGTGATGTGCAGAGGGGAGAGTGCCAGCCCACATACCTGAGGGTCTCGGGTTTGATCCCCACGCAGGGCATGTACCTCTGTGGCAGGTTTGACATCAGCCCTGATTGGGGTTAATGCGAGAGGCAACCAATCAATATGTCTCTCTCACATCAATGTCTCTCACCCCCTCTTTTTCCTCTCCCTCCCCTCCATCATCCATCCCTTCTACTCTCTCTAAAAATTAGTGGAAAAAACATTCTCTTGGGCAGAGTAACAACACAATAATAATACATAAAATAAATAGAAAAATGAGAAAAATAATACAAAATTAGAAAACAAAAATAACCTATTGGTATAGTTATATTGCCTTATAATTTTTAAATTAATGTATTCATATACATACATGTAAATAGTGACATCATGTATATATATATATATCTCGTTTTATATCACTTTCTACTTAAAATCATGGCATATATGGCCTTTATCTATTATAATCAATAATTTTTAAGAAAGTGGTTAACTTTATTTAGCTATTATTAATCATTTAAGATTTTTTTATCCTTAGGACAAGTTCTTAAAAGTAGAAGTACTGAATCTAAATAGTATACACATTTCTGAGGCTCTTAAAACACATCACATCTTCCCTAAAGAAAGGTTACCAATCTATATTCCCATCAACTACGTATGAAAATATTAGCTCCTACTTATATTGTTTTGATGTGTGCAATATACTATATTTTTCTAGATTCTACTCATATTCAGCTAAAATAATTGTACACAGGCACACTCGATCTTTAGCCTTTTTTAGTTGAACGAGACAAATGTTAAGTTTATATCTAGTGTCTGATTCAAGTTCCAATACGTGCATTTGTCTTCTCTTATTTAAATTGCATGATAGCAGGGGGCTTTCATCAATATATCTCGAAGATAAAGTTAGTATCCCGTACGGATCAGAGGCCTAATCTAGTTGGCATTTTAAAACATGCTATTTCTTCGTCCCTACCATTATTTAGCTGTGTTTTATCTGCAAGGTGAAATTGAGAAGCCTGGTTAATGACCGACGTAAACTCTGAATCACGCTTTTGTTCAGAGTTCTACATTGCAAAAACATCAAATGGGGAGAGTTTAGCAGGACCATTTTTAAGAAAATGATGGCAAATCAAATGCGGGTACCAAGACTTCGCTTACAAATTCATACTCACCGATATGATTCTTCAAATTTTATTTCTTGTGAAGATCACGCTGTGTGAGGAAGAATGAATGTGTTTGTACTTGAATCGGGGATTATTGGAAAGTAATACGTCTCCAGCAAGCGACTGAGATGAGGACATTTCTGGGATCTCTTTTCAACACCGAACAGCAGCTACAGCACACAAGTTGTGGTGTAATGCAGCAGCGGCATTATGCGGTTCTGTTACCTCTTTCAAGGGCTTTTTTAGGGTGATGGTAGAAAGGATGTTATCTGCATTTTTAAAGACCTTCCTTGTGTATGTAAAATTAGTTATGAAGTTATCTAAATCTGTGTTTAAAAAATATATTGTATTGATTTGTTACAGAGAGGAAGGGAGAGGGATAGAGAGTTAGAAACATTGATGGGAGAGAAACATCAATCAGCTGCCTCCTGCACACCTCCCACTGGGGATGTGCCCGCAATCAAGGTACATGCCCTTGACTAAACCTGCTTTTTAACCAATAATGAATCATACTTTTTAATCCGAGTTCCACTTAAGTTTAGGTTTTCAGACCATAACCCATTTGGCAATGCCAATACATTTCTGCGATCATGAGGTTTTGAATGGAAAAACTCATCTTCCTGAGCATTGCTCCATTCTCAGCTCCGAAGTAATTGCTGAAGGAACAGTGTCACCCTGAAAAGGATCCGGTCATCACAGTGTCTCCTCCTTTCCGTTCCCGGTGTGGCGACCACAATTGAAGCCCTTTAAGTTGCTGCAGTCCACACTAAACTGCTTCCTCCAATCCTCTCTGAAAACTGTTGCCAGATTCATTTTCTTAAAAGACTGCTTTGACGATGTCAATGACTGCATGAAAGTCTTTAACCATTCCTTATCATCTACAGTCTGCCTCCAAAGTTTTATCACAGGAATCCCTATCAGTAAGACAGTTTTGCACATGCATCATCACATATGTATAATGTGTGATATACAGTGGTACCTCGAGATACGAGTACCCTTACATACGAGATTTTTGAGATACGAGCCGTCGAGCGAGCAATTTTTGCTTTGAAATACGAGCAACAGTTGAGATAGGAGTAATCGTGTGGATCGGCCGGCTGCACACGACCCACCAGTTTACCTCAACTCGAGCATCTTATAGTTTCCCACTCCTCAAGGTTACAGAACGAATTAAACTCGTATCTCGAGGTACCACTGTATATTAAAACATAATATGCTAATTAGACCAGATGTCCTTCCAGACAACTTTCCGGATGAAGCCAGGGCTACGAGGAAAGCCCGGGTCCCAGGTGCCAGAGGGAAGCCAGGGCCAGCAGCTGGGGGAAGGCCTAATCTTGCATGAATTTCGTGCATCGGGCCTCTAGTTTATATATAAATGCCATGCGTACAATATTGTCAGTACACATGCTAAATACCAGTGAAATGTATTTCTTTTTTTTAGATAAAGAATAAACAGTTTCCTGTACCCACTGGTAAATAGCACAGAGCCATCCTCTGTAGTATGCCATTCCAAGTCCTAGGTAGACTCGCTCTCACCTGCCGCTCCAACCAGGCCCTTTCCCAAGCCTTCACTTCCTTGCCCTCTCTCTGCTTCTCCTCACACCGTTTACCCCACACCATTTGTCCTTCCTTTTTCTTTTGACTTACTCATATCCCAACTACCTTTTAAGGTCCAGTTCCAATCCCTCCTTCCTTCCTCTCTCCTTCCCCTGAATGGCAACGATGTTATTTTCTGCTCCACTCATTTGGCCATTAATCATGAATAACGTACTTTCTGCTTTTAGGTTCTACACACAGCTCCTGCTGAATCAGAGAGCCCTGTACATATCTGTTTGATGAATGGATTAGCACACCTAATAGAACTGCTTTCAGCTGCAACAAGACAGATATAGATTGGATTTACAAAAAGAACTTTGGATGGAGCTTATTTTTACATTAAATCAGTTACATGTGCCTAAGGAAGAGCAAAGACTGAAAATCAGGCTGGGTTTGGACAGATGGGGTACATGGAGATAGACTGGAATCTTTGAATCCCTGTTAGATCTGGAAAGCCGTCATTGATGACTCTGCAAATACGGGCCCTACCCATAGGGACATGGGACTAGAATTTTCTCAAGAGGAGTGTTTGGCCTTCCAGAAGTGCTGTTTCTGTCAAACATTTTCAGTCCTCAATTATGGGAAGTGTGAGACACACTCGTATTCTACAGATAATTTCAGTGCTTCAAAATGGATGAACCTTATATGTCCAACGTAATGGAATATCTGATCTTTTGGAGTTTTTGCTTTTCCAGGTCAGATGCCCACCTTATCTATAAAAGTTGTGAGGGTAAGGGAGTAGTTTTAAATACTGTATTTTCCGGCGTATAAGACGACCCCCAACTTTTCCAGTTAAAATATAGAGTTTGGGATATACTCACCATATAAGATGACACTCAGCATATAAGAAGATCCCCGACTTTTGAGAAGATTTTCCTGGGTTAAAAAGTCGTCTTATATGCCAGAAAATATGGTAGTTGGTTAAAGTATTTATAGGACCTTGTAAAAAATAACCTCAGATCTCAGGGATTGTTGTCTCAGCAGGACTCCCCAAATTCATCTGCTGCCCTCCTGGGGCCAAGTTTACCGGGGTGTGTTCAGAGCTTGTGAACACGCCATCTCTGGAATGAAACCGGACCCATGCAGAGCTATGTGCATGTCTCCATTCTCAGAATTTTCCCCAGGAACCCTGTCCTCAAATCTTAAAGTCAACATACTAGATTCCCCTTCCCTGTGTAGATACTAACATTTCAAGAGCATTATTTCCTGTCCTGTTCTAGCTTATTTATATTTAATTACCACATTCATTCTTGTTAAAAACATCATCCTCATCTATCTTTGGATGTACGTACAAGCATACATTTATTACTTATCTTCTGTAAAAGAACAATCTACACTTTTGTAACAGAAGTGAACATATAAATCAATAAACACAGTCCTTTTGACTGTGCAGAAATCTGAATGATAAAATGGTACAATCAAAGGTACTCAGAATATCAGACTCAATCATTCAACAATTATTTCTGGTCCAGGAACTGAGGGATTTGGGGCTGAAGAAGACAGTCATGCTCTTTGGACTCATGGAAGTTACAATCTAGAAGATAAAGAGAATAAGAAATTCTCACAATATTCTTAGCATCATGACCATCACTATTATCATTATTTTTTAAATATATTTTATTGACTTTTTACAGAGAGGAAGGGGAAGGGATAGAGAGTTAAAAACATCGATGAGAGAGACATCGATCAGCTGCCTTCTGTACTCCCCCCGCCCCCACTGGGGATGTGCCCGCAACCAAGGTACATGCCCTTGACCGGAATTGAACCTGGGACCCTTCAGTTCGCAGACCGACGCCCTATCCAATGAGCCAAACCGGTTTCCGCACCATTATCGTTATTGTAAACACTTTGAATTCATCGAAATAAAACTAATTTAAAAAAAAATCAAGTTATTATTGGTCTGGATGGATGGAAAATGAGGTTACACTACAGAAAGAGAGACTTGAATTGGGTTCAAGAACAAAACTGAGCCAAAACTGGTTTGGCTCAGTGGATAGAGCATCAGCCTGTGGACTGAAAGGTCTCAGGTTCGATTCCGGTCAAGGGCATGTCCCTTGGTTGCAGGCACATCCCAGTAGGGGGTGTGTAGGAGGCAGCTGATCGATGTTTCTCTATCATCAATGTTTCTAGCTCTCTATCCCTCTCCCTTACTCTTTGTAAAAAATCGATAAAATATATTTAAAAAAAAGAATAGAACTGAAAGTTGGACAGAAAGGCAGTAAAGAAAAGAACTGGAGGAGAGCAATGCTACGGTGGTAAAAGCACTTAGGGCATCACCAATGCCAACTGAGAGATGGCCAACACTCAGCACAAGCTAGGAGAGAGGTCATCAAGATTTAGTGGGCACTCGGTCCTGTACCAGACACTCTATTAAGATGTTTCCAGACAATATCTCAAATAATGTTAAAAACACTACCTCATTTAATTCTGCAAAGCAAATGTTATTGCCTTCACCATTTACAAATGATAAAACTAAGAGGTACAGACATTAAGTCACATGTACATCATCTATATATTGCATGCTACAAATCTTCTGACGTCATATATTTGACCACCTTTATCCTTCACTACCCCCTTCCCTCTAGTAACCACCATACTGTTCTCTGTGTCTATGCATTTCTTTATCTTATTTATTCATTTGTTGCTTTTAGTTTTATATTCCACATATGAGTGAAATGACATGGGTCTTGACTTTTTCTAACTCATTTCACTTAGCATAGGGTTCTCAAGATGCACACATGTTGTCACAATGACAAAATTTCCTCTTTTTCGTGGCTGAGTAGCATTCCATTGGATATGTACCACATCTTCTTTAGCCAATCATATTGAGATACACTTAGGTTGTTCCCACATCGTGGCCACCATGAATAATGCTGCAATGAACATAGGGGTGCATATAACTTTGTGAATAATTTATTTTTTAGGGGGAAACTCACATTAGAAAATATAATCTAATAGTTTCTGTATTTGGTCCCTGTACTCAGAGGTCCACATTAGCACCTTCATATTCCACCTAAAACTATCCAATCTTCAAAGAAACAAAGTGACATGAATGTGGCCTATAGACAGGTGATTGAGTAAATGTTTTGGACAGTAAAGGTGAGAGCTGGGACCAACGCAAAGGACATCGCATAGGCTGATGGAGATAAGCAATAAGACCCTAAGACACTCCGAAGCCGAGTAACACAGGAATACCCAGATCAATAGCAATGGGAGCGACAAAAGTCTTGAACGGGTCAGAATATAATCACTAACTTGAAATAAGTGGGATAGAGAGAGAGGAGGACAATGCCTTTTATATGGGTTGAAGACTTGTAATTTGAGAACCTGAGCTCCAGAAATTTTTGAACTAAATAATTACAAGCCTAGCACCCAGTAGACAAATCCACAAGACGCACTTTCTGCACACAGCCATCACAGGGCTTCTCCCAAATCAGGGAAAAGGTTACTGTCAAGAGTATTGTGAAAAAAATGAGCTCCAAATGTAAATACATTCATTTGTGTGTTGACAATAAATCCTGTCAGAAAAAGGAAATTCAGAAAAACATTGTAGGGGAAAAATGATTTTCTAAACATCAGGTTCCGCCGTTCTCTGCGAAGAGGGAGATTACACCGGAGGGAGAGTTGTAATTGAGTTTCGGGATAGATCTGGAGGGAGAACAGATTGGTGGAGAGCAATTACCTAATCAAGTATTGACATTCCCGCTGCTACCGTGTTAGAGACAACTGGTCAACGGGGAGGAGGCGAGGCTGGGGAGAGAAGGGAACAGGATTGACTGGGCACCTGCCACTCTGCCAGACACTGTGCTCGGGTCTGCCCAGACGTCATCTCACTTAATTTTCACAATCACCCCCTCATAGTGGGAGTACGGTAATGCCTGGGGGTGGGGGCAGGGGTGTATTATCCCCAAGGTTCAGATAAGAAAACAAAGTCTAAAAATGCTAGACTCCGAGACCGGTTTGGCTCAGTGGATAGAGCATCGGCCTGCAAACTGAAAGGTCCCAGGTTCAATTCCAGTCAGGGTCATGTACCTTGCTTGCGGGCACATCTCTAGTAGGGGGCATACAGGAGACGGCTGATAGATGTCTCTCTCTCATTGATGTTTCTGACTTTCTATCCTTCTCCCTTTCTCTCTGTGAAAAATCAATAAAATATATTAAAAAAATAAAAATGCTAGAGGCTGCCCATGAATACACATTTTAAAAATTTATTTTGCTTTTAACCCAGTGGCTTTTCAAACTAGACCACCCTGACTCAGGCCTCCTGACCTTGAGAATATCCTCTGACATACAAAAACCAAAGGTAACTTCTAACTTAGGTTTCACCGGGTGGGCCATGTACACAGTCATCGGCGTTAAGTCATGAGGTGTCATCAGAGCAGCGGATGGGGCCTGTTTTCAAGCCTTCCCACTCCTTTCCACCAGGACCGCACCTTCTAACCTCTCCTCCAACTTCCAGGGCCATCTTCCCCAGGAGAACGAGGACTGACATAAACACAAAGTGCGGGGAGAGAAAAAGCCACCCTAAGCCAGACACCAAACATGACAATAAATCACACACCACCAGCCCTGCTACTTGCAGATCCCAGAAATCATTCAGAATCACATGGTGGACTTGAGGACCATCACCCCCAATGCTCCCACTACATGCCACGCACAGCACGCTGATAACGGCCTCACCTTCTGCTATCATTTAGAGGGCTGACTCCCTCACCTGGCTTAATGAATGAATAAATTAGTGAGGGGAAGGAAGGAGGGAGGGAAAGAGAGAGAGAGGGGAAGGAAGGAGGGAGGGAAAGAGGAAGAGAGGCGAAGGGAGGGGAGGGAAAAAGGAAGGAAGAAAGAAAATCAATCAAGAATTAAGCAAATCCTGAGAACAAAATGACTCATCCGTAGATGATATAGACACTTTTAAGACCCCTTTTAAACGGTGAGAGCCAGATGGTAAATTGTTTTCTTTTCAAGAATACACAGAATGAATTACACTTCTTTTTCTAGGAGATAAATAATTCCTAGATAAATGGGTGGCCATAAACAGCACTGTCATAAACTCAGGAAAAGACGTGTCTCTTTCTGTGCCTCCTGCCAACACTACCACAGTCGGGACAGCTATCAGCAAACCACACTCACCCCTCAGGCCCAGTTTCCACGATAAGAGAAAATCAGATGTGACGTGGAGGGAGGGAGATGGAACGGGTCGAGGACAAGGCCACAAGAAAGCTGGCACCTGTTGCACATGGAATGCCAGGATCCAGAGACGAAGGTGTCGGTCTGGCCCGGCTCTCTGAGGCCTCAGCATGTGCCCCGTGGTTGCCAGAGACTTAGCACGGGGCTGATGCAGACAGAGAGCAAGTCCCAGGGGCTGATCTGCTGGGGTCCAGTGTGTGGCTGCACCGTGGCTGTCAATGCACAGTGCCTGGGGAGGTTTCACCATGGACGGTAAGGGTCCACTGTGTACAGGACCAGACGGTCTCAAAGCCAGGGCCTCTGGAAAAGACAGGATGCAGCCGAGACCCGAGAGCCAGCCAGGCCAGCACGTGAAGACACAGCTACGTGAGAAAGACAACCAGACAGACCCCCAAAGCATCATGCTGGCCACTGACAGAACAGGAGAACAGTCACTCGAGAGTCGAGATGTTTGCTAAGGAGGTAAAGTGAAAGAGAGTGAGTGTTTGCTGAGTGCCAGTTGTGTGCTAAGGCAACACACTAAGCACTTGATGTGAAATCAGTTCTTTTAATTTTTCTCAACTGATCCTCCCTGTAGCACAAGGAGGTACGGATTATTATTTTTCCTTATTTTACAGATCCGAAATCTGAGATTTAGAGGGATGAAGCCACTCACCCAGGGTCACATGTATAACAGCAGGAGAATCAGGACTTGAACCCAGGTCCCTCGGACCCCTAAGCCTGTGGTTTAAGTCTATACCCCTGCACAGTGGGTCCCCTTGGTGGGCCCGGTGGGCTGGGGCTGACTCACTGGGGATGAGTCCTGTAGGGGGTGGCAGAGGTGTCTGATGAAGATGCAAACAGATGAAATCAAGCGATACACATTCATAGACTCCAACGACAAAAGTGCCATCTCTGCCAGCCACAGAGACAGACAGAAAGATTCACGGACATAGATCAAGACCCCATTATGGTGATTGCCAGAGGGCAGGGGGTATGGGGAAAGAGGAGATAGAGGGGGGATAAATGGTGATGGGAGGAGACTTGAGTTGGGTGGTGAACACACAATATACAGATGATGTGTTGTAGAACTGTGTACCTGAAACCTGTACACTTTTATTAACCAGTGTCACCCCAATCAATTAAATGTAAGAATACAATGAACACACACACACACACACACACACACACACACACACACACACAAAACCGGAAAACAGAGAAACCCCGTCTGAGGGAAGAGCTATGACCTGGGTACCAGGTTTCCTCTGGCCACAGGTTGCAGGGACATCTGTACATATTTGTACAAACAGACAGCCTAACATGTCCCAGCACAAACTGGCACGTGATTACACAGTCCGCTGGGCCATGGACCCCAGCTTCCCCACTCTCTCCTTGGCGTGGCTCGCTGCCACATCACTTAATTCTATTTATTTTTATTTTATTTTATTGATTTTTTACAGAGAGGAAGGGAGAGGGATAGAGAGTTAGAAACATCGATGAGAGAGAGACATCAATCAGCCGCTTCCTGCACGCCCCCTACCAGGGATGTGCCAGCAACCACTGTACATGCCCTTGACCAGAATCGAACCTGGGACCCTTCAGTCCGCAGGCCGACACTCCATCCACCGAGCCAAACCGGTTTCGGCACTTAATTCTATTTCATTGGACGCGATACAAAATACCACATTGTTCTGAACAGGTAATGTTTCTTAAATTCTTCAAAATGACAGCTGGTATTAAAGAGGTTTTTTAAAAATGAGAGATGTCATGTCTCTTCCTCAAGGCTCGGCCATCCCGGGAACCTAAAGAGAGAGGACAGTTCACTCCCCCCACACTGCCCCGGCCGGACATCTGTCCACAGCCTGCGCAGGGTTCACAGCGGTGACTCACTTATTTCTGAGCCCGGAACCCGGAGCCCTGAGGGTCAGCTGCCCAATCTAATCTCGGCCAGACTCTTCCACCCTTTCAGCATTAAACACCAGCACCAGGACGAGGGTCTGGGTGCCCACCAGACCGCAGGCCTGGAATGTTCACTAAGCAGGCTCCTCCTTTACAGCGTTCGAACGGTGGCTGCCTCCCGCCAATGTCCCAAATAAGAAAAACAGCCTGTTGGTCACCATCGGCAACAACGATTCCCCCTCCTCTCTGAAAAAAAACACACGTCACTGCCCAGCATAAAGTTTACTTCCAGAATTAGGTCACTCTA
This sequence comes from Lasiurus borealis, assembly GCA_004026805.1. Taxonomy (NCBI): domain Eukaryota; kingdom Metazoa; phylum Chordata; class Mammalia; order Chiroptera; family Vespertilionidae; genus Lasiurus; species Lasiurus borealis. The sequence goes on from PVJN01000659.1 coordinate 167,233, forward strand.
GAGTCTAGAGTAACGCACAACTCTGTTCTGGCTGCCTGTGTGTTGTTTTTTTTATTATTTTGTTTTTCTTTGGAGAAACCGCAACCCACTTTGAACATTTACACACACACTTGTCACTTTATAAATAGGCCTTTGCTTTCTCCTTTGAGTCAGCGCAGGCTTTTCCCCAGGACAGTGTCAGGAGAGTCCCATGATTCAGCCCACGTGGGTGCGTTCGTCGTGATCTGCCATCGCCAGGCCACGGACACTGTGGGTTTGGAAAACAGCTTCTTTCGGGAAGAATAAAACACGGGGCAGGAGGCAAACGAGCTCTCGGTGGCTTCTGGCTGTGCCATTCGGTGCTGGGCAGTACCTGTGGGCATCTCGGCAGGGCGGGCCTGCTTTCAGCCACTGCCCGGGGCACTGTGGGAAGACACCAGCACCCACAGACCCGGCAGAAAGAACCGCCACACGGCTGCTGTTACAGCAGCGCCAGGCCCCAAACTCAGCTACACAGAACGCTGTGTTCAGCTCTCAATGAAATGGGAGATTTTCCCCTTTCTTCCTAGAAGCCCCTCTTCTTCCAGAACCATCTAGCTGCTAAAGACCTCGGGGCCCCGGTGGCCTGCATGGAGGTCTGCAGATGGGGACCAGCAAATGCAGTTTGGGGTGGTGAAGACGGGACAGGGAGCCCTGGCACGCTTTTTAAGGATGGAGGCCATGCTGAAACCAGTTTGGCTCAGTGGATAGAGCGTCAGTCTACAGACTGAAGGGTCCCAGGTTTGATACTGGTCCAGGGCATGTACCTTGGTTGCAGGCATGTCCCCAGTAGGAGGCAGCTAATCCATGTTTCTCTCTCATGTTTCTTTCTTTCTTTCTTTCTTTTTTTCTCTTCCTTTCTTTCTTTCTTTCTTTCTTTCTTTCTTTCTTTCTTCCTTCCTTCCTTCCTTCCTTCCTTCCTTCCTTCCTTCTTTCCTTCCTTCCTTCCTTCCTTCCTTCCTTCCTTCCTTCCTTCCTTTCTTTCTTTTTAAAAATATATTTTATTGATTTTTTACAGAGAGGAAGAGAGAGAGGTAGAGAGTTAGAAACATCAATGAGAGAGAGACATGGATCAGCCACCTCCTGCACACCTCCTACTGGGGATGTGTTCCCACCGAAGGTACATGCACTTGACTGGAATCGAACCTGGGACCCCTCAGTCCGCAGGCCCACGCTCTCTCCACTGAGCCAAACCAGTTTCGGCTCTCATCAATGTTTCTAACTCTCTATCCGTCTCTCTTCCTCTCTGTAAAAAATCAATAAAATATATATTTTTAAAAAAGAACGAGGATGGAGGCCGAGTCTGCTTTCCCCTGGCCTTCTTTTCTGCGTCTTGGCGAAGTACAGGTCCTGCTTTGCCTTCCAGGTGGCTGGCTTCCCCCCCATCCCGGGGTTGCCAGACTAGAAAGAATTCCTGCCCCCCTGGACTCTCTGGAGCTGAAAGACAAGTTGCAACGACTCCGTGCGGAAAGGGAGCCGGCAGCCTGCCACCGCCGCGCCGGGTAACAAAGGGCCTTCAGAGCTGCCCGCTCCCGGCCCCGCCGCCCGCTCCGTGTGTGACCAGATCAGTCGCTCCCGCACACCTGGGTCCGCCCGCTGCCAGCCAGGCTGTTGGCAGAACATATGAGGGACCCGGCTGCCGTATTTACGCTTTAATGGGGCTTTGTTTTTATTACTTTCTCCTGTTTGTTCTCAGGGCTCCGAGGAAGGGAGAGGGAGAGCAATAACCGGTTTATATGGGACAGAATCCGCTCAACTGCACTTTGGAGGAAGGCATCGGGGCTGGAATTTTTTAAAATAGAACAAGAATTTCGGAGCTGATTTTTGTACACAGAGCTAATCCCTGCCATCCTGTTTTCTGACTAGAACAGGGAGAGTGGAATAACAGACGCCTATGAGCATGTCTGCTGCATTCAAACTCTGGACACCTTTTTTTAAAAAAAACATATTTTATTGATTTTTTACAGAGAGGAAGGGAGAGGGATAGAAAGTCAGAAACATCAATGACAGAGAGAGACATCCATCAGCTGCCTCCTGCACGCCCCACACTGGAGATGTGCCCGCAACCAAGGTACATGCCCCCGACCGGAATCGAACCTGGGACCCTTCAGTCCGCAGGCCGACGCTCTATCTACTGAGCCAAACCGGTCTCAGCTGGACACCTTTTTTGAGTCAGGTTTGGACAAATCGAGGAAACACCAGAACATGTATGTGCATGGGAAGAGATTCAGAAAAGGAAACTCCACTTTTAGATTCTTTCACCCCTACCCAACCTCTCTTCTCTCTCTTGGGCAAAATGTCATGGCCTTCTTGGTTTCAAAAATGCCTCCCACCTTTATTAAATTCTGAGGGTCTTCTGACTACCACAAATAAGCCCTCCAAAAAACCACAGGTTCCAGGATTTCGGCCCAGCTGACAGACTCAGCTGCCTGAAAACAAAAGGCCTCTGTTAGGTACCGTGAGGCTTAGCTTTTGCTCCTCTGACCACCCATTTTTGGGGAAAGTATTCAAGATTTTCAGCCGGGGTACCGGCGGTCACGGTCAGCACATCTTATGGAGCCTATGAAATAGGCAATGATCTTTTCCATTGTAACGTCTCCCTTACCCAGGGCAGCCATGTCTGCACATATGTGGTATACATATCTCTGGAGTGGAGAGATTAGCCCTGAAAGACTACAAACTGACACTTATATTCAGAACAACAACAAAAAAATCAAAACTCAACTTTATACTATATTCAGGCTCACACATTCACATTTCACCCCATTAAACTGGCAGTAGCTTCAATAAAGAGATAAGGTTCATTTGTAATTAATAGCCTTTCTATGCAGTTAACACGTCAAAGCCCATGAAAAAGCTGCTCAGTAGAGTTTAGGATCTAAGCTCTGATAAAAATTTTCCTGCCATCTTCCTCACACTCTTCAATGCTAGCTCAGGAGAAACTGTCTTTGCTGGCCAATCAAAACAGGTTTTAAATTGAGCCATATGAAAGGATCGTAAATTCTCAGTTGCTAGAGAAAACACAAGATTTCCCATTCAAGCCTTTTCCTAGCCCCATAAAAATTGTTTTAATTATATTCTTTTTTTTAAAAAAAAATGTCCCTTTCTCTTAAAAACAGAATTATGTCAATCAGGGAAAACTTGGAAAAATAGAAAAGAAAACCAGTCACAACACTACTAATAAAAGATAAGCTTTGTTAATATATTGGGATTTTCAATTCCTTTTTAGCTTGCATTTAGATTTCTTTGAGTTGATCCACTATACACATGCCATTTTTCATTACAACCTAAATATTTATCTGTGTTATTTTACAATATCTCTAAATTTTCAAAAAATATATATTTTTATTAATTTCACAGAGAAAGGGAGAGGGAGAGAGAGAAACATCAATGATGAGAATCACTGATGGGCTGCTTCCTGCATGCCCCCTACTGGGGATCAAGCTTGAAACAAACAAAGAGTCAACCAATTGAATGGGATATATTTGTAAACAATAGTTCTGACAGGGCTTAATTAACAAAATATATAAAGAACTCATATAATACCACTCCTTCCAAGAATACCTACAAATAGCCAACAGATATATGAAAGATGCTCAACTTCACTAGTTATTAGGGAAAAGCAAATCAAAATTACAATGAGATACCCTCTCATACTCATTAGAACTTATGTTTCAAAATCTTTAATATTTTTAATGATCTTTTCTCTCTTTTCTCTAATTTACATGTTATCTCATTAATTCTCTCTTTGTCACCATTCCTTCTGATGATATTTTAAAAAATGTTTAAATGACTACATTTTTATTTCCAATAATTTTAATAGGCTCTCTTTGAATCTTTACATTCTTCTGTTTTGTTTTGTTAATCCTCATTTGAGGATATTTTTCCATTGATTTTTAGAGAGAGTGGAAGATAGGAGGAGACATACACAGAGAGAAACATCGATGTTCGAGAGACACATCCATTGATTGCTTCTAGCATGCACCCTGACCAGGGTCGGGATTGAGCCTGAAACCGAGGTACATGCCCTTGACCTGAATTAAACCTGGAACCCCTCAGTTCTCAGGCCAACGCTCTATCCACTGAACCAAACCGACTAGGGCTGTATCTGTACATTTTAATTTCATTACCACTTAGTTCTTATTTAATAAACCCTCGTTCTTTTTCATTTTGTAATAGATGCTATTTATTCTTTTATTTTAATAAAATATTTTAGACAGATTTGTTTCTTATTTTTAAGTCTCTTTCATCATAATCATGTCACTCCATGAAGACTAGGGTAGCATGGCATAGTATAACAGATATAAACCAAGGTTGCTAGGCAGGGTAAAGAAATGTTAAGATTGAAAGGGCAGTATGAGAAGAAGAATAGAGGTGATGGCGATATGAGAAATCTACCATATAATTTCCATTTGTCTCAAGTGGAATTTTAAAATATTAAAAAATAGGTATTTTATTGATTTTTTGCAGAAAGGAAGGGAAAAGGATAGAGAGTTAGAAACACCGATAAGAGAGAAACATCAATCAGCTGCCTCCTGCGCACCTCCCATTGGGGATGTGCCTCCAACCAAGGTACATGCCCTTGACCGAATCGAACCTGGGACCTTTCAATCCACAGGCCGACGCTCTATCCACTGAACCAAACCAGTTTCGGCTAATTTTAAAATATTATTTAAAAATGTTAAATCCTTTTAAGAAATATACTATGCTAGGAAATATGATATATGGCTTGCTTTACAAATTCAAAATGCTGGCTGTCCCAAGGTACTCTTTACTGTCTACTGCTTAGCAAGAGATTCAGAATTAATACTCTTCTCAATGATTGTGGGTTGAATGGATGGATTAAGAATAGATGGAAAACATTAAGTAATGATGAATTTCACAAGTGGAAAGACTCAGTCAAGTGAAATGATCATTAATATCAGATCTCTTCAAATTCAAGAGCATAATTTTTACATTTAATATTTTAAAAAGCAAAAGAGTCTTATCATCAATATATACTTTCATTGAGAAAGATATTTTTTTTTCTCTTGAAAATCTCCTCACATCCAAGATGCATATTCCAGCTAATATTATTTGGGATTAAAGAAATAGAATATTGTAATATCACAATTCTGAGGAGCCTTTATATACACGCATGAAAAAAAAAGTAAAATGACAGCAATGATTTGAAAATTAAATTAAATGGGAATAACAGAGACAAATCCCTAAGTGAAACGAATAGGCTATATTATACCATCCAGTCAGCAGCAATCTGAGCTTGGCCAAAACCAGAGGAAAATTAAATTATATTTCTTGAACTCTTTGGAGGAAAAGTAACCTTTTCCTAGCTCCCCGGAGTATGTCCTTGTGAAAAACGTTAATTCTTCTAGCTGAAGTGAGTTGGCTAATAAACCAGTGGGACTATGTTTATGAGTTTATTCTACCCAGATAAGAGAACCTTAATTGGCAGAGAAAAAAAAACTAAAAGGGAATTTGTGAACGCTTTTGATCCAAACTGAGGAATCTCTCAGAGAAACTCTCCCCGGAGGCTAAGAAAACATTTGAGGAGACGCTCCAAACAGAAAAATCTCAGAGAAAAGGATGCGGTCCAGAATCATGATGCAGTTATAAATCCTCATTCTCTCAGACCTCGGCAAGACGAGAGGTGATGGATGGGTGATGTGGGACCTTTAAAAAACAAGGCCATTGGCTCCTCTGGCAGAACATTTCCAGATGCTTCGCCTACCTCTTTCACTGGTAGCAAACGAACTGCCTTGCTCGAGTCAATAAACCAGCCACGGCTCAGGGGACGGCGGGGGGTGGGAGAGAATGTTCAAGTTTTTGAAAAGGATGATCAGTCGGTCAACCTCAGCCAATGTTATGACCTAACGGTTTAATAATGATGCTTTTGAGAAGCTGGCAAAACGAGCATGACAAAACATGGATCCCAACAATTAATTCTCTGAGATAAGCAACTGGTTGAAGAGAGGAACCGATTAAAGAATAAAGTGTCAAAAAACAGAATATATGTAATACTAAAATATTGAAAACTCTATTCACAAATAGATTACATGTGGTTTGAACCCTAAGGCATATTTCCCTAAACACCACCCCTAAGTTCAAATTAAAGTCTAACTTCAATTTGTGAGGATAAGATAGATTTTATGTCTTGTCTACGGGTATCACCCTGTGAAAATAAAAGCTGAACCCAGAAACTTATCGAATAGAGGATCCGGGAAGAAATAAACACTTCAAGATGAAAAGGGCTCTGAAGATCATGTAACCTAAAACCTTTCCGGGTCGGCAAAGCCCTGGTGAAACTCTGGGACCAAATGATCCCACAGACTGCTCTTAAAGAGCCTCCAGCTGCCAGCGACCCTTTCCTCTCCCTTCAATCGAGTGCCCTGAAGAAAGAGAAATGGCTCTATAGCAGCAGTACCACTATCAGGGACACCCAAGACCATCAGAAAACACAGATATTTACAGATATTTACACTACGATTCATTAACAGTAGCAAAATTACAGTTAGGAAGTAGCAACAAAAATAACTTTGTGGTTGGGGGTCACCACAACATGAGGAACTGTATTAAAGGGTCGTGGCATTAGAAAGGTTGAGAACCACTGCTCTAACGGATCTCTCCCATTTTCTTGGTTGCAACCACCATCTAGATCCTAAAGAATCGCAAATCTAGATTTCAGCTCAGAACTCTCTGTGAGCCCAGACTTAAACATTCAGCTGCCTGGTAGACATTGCCATTTGGATACCCTACACACTGCTCAAATACAACATAATAGAACCTAATGTTGTTTTTGGCCCCACCTAAATTGGCTTTTCCTGTATTTACTCTTTTAGTAATATATCCAAACGGCATGCATTATTTGCCCAACATGAATCAGCCTCCCTTGCATTTACTATTTTACTCAACCATAAAGACACTCAAGTCAGAAAGCTGGGGATTTTCTTAGATCCTTCTTCCATATTCAGTTCTTACAAAAGAAAATTTCCTTCTCTTCCTCCACCTCCTCCTCCATTATTGTGATCACAACAAATATTTAGTGTTTACTATATGTTACTCACTCTTATAAGCTTTATAAGTTTTTATCTCATTTATTTTTTACAACAAATATTATTATTTTAAAGATAGGTAAGTTGAGGCAGAGATTAGTTGGTAACGTCCCAAATTAAGATAGCCAATAAGTGGTGAAGCTGGTATTTAAACCCAGACAACCTGATTTAAGAATGTAAGGGTCTTAACCACTGATTAGTTATCAAGATCTGTACTATTTAATTCAACACTTTTCAACTATGTCTCCTCTGCCCCATCCTTACAGCTACTACTGTGTATCATTCACCAATCCAGACTGTAAATTCCATGAAGGCCAGGATCACATGTGCCTTTGTTTATCAATGTTTCTTGTGCTTAGCACAATGACTAGCATTTTGCATCTATGTAGTGTCTGCTGAAGAAAGCACTCAAGTATTTTGACCATCAGTAGACAGCCATATACTTTCCTCTCCAACAGGGGAAGTTTTGAGATTGAAACACGGTGTTAGAGTAATGACGCTGGTTAAACAGGAATAAATTGGGACTATTCCAGAAAAACTGAGACACAGCTACCTGTGCATGCCAGATTGATTTTTTGGCAGCTCAAACCAAATTGGTTTTCTCTGGTATCATAAGGATTGGAAGGCTGGGAACTAAATTTCCTGGAACCTATGCCAGCAGTGTTTTGGGGTTAGATGAAAACAATAAGCTTCCTTCACGCGAGATATCAAAGACAAAAGACAAAGCGAAAACGCCATTACTCCTTTAAGGCGAGTGGTCACCTGGGGCTTGGTAGACAGCGTTATGTGAGCTCTTGCCAACAGCTTCCAACTATCTTCCTGCACATCACTCACTCTGATGCCGTGGGTGGCTGAAGTCATCAGTGACTGTTTCTTTAGTTTCTGTGCTTTATGATTTTCTGAATACTATAGCTGCATCCCTGACCCTCCCTCTCCCAGGCCTTCCAACGTCTTATAGATTCCTTCATTTGTAAGTTAATTAACCCTGGTTGTCTCAACAAACAGAACTCTCAAATCTCAGTGTCTTCATTCAGTCACAATTGACTTGGGCTCATGCACAGTCCAATGCAAGTTAGGGAGAGCTCTCCTCCATCTGGTGACTCAGAAAACCAGAATTCTTCTATTTTTTAAAAAAATATATATTTTATTGATTTTTTTAACAGAGAGGAAAGGAAACAGATAGAGTTAGAAACATTGGTGAGAGAGAGAGAGACATCGATCAGACGCCTCCTGCATGCCTCCCACTAGGTTTGTGCCTGCAACCAATGTACATGCCCTTGACCGGAACTGAACCTGGGACCTTTCAGACCACAGGCAGATACTCTATCCACTGAGCCAAACTGGTTTCAGCAGAATTCTTCTATTTTTTTTTTATTTCTATCTTTTTAGATGGCTTCCAGGGGAAAATACATACAAGCTTTTGACCATTTTAACCATGGGAAATCAATACTTCTTCCCCTTCACAGTCCTTTGGCCAGGACTACCATAAGGTCCCAAACTAATAGCAAGAGAGGATGAGAGAACAATACCATGTTGGATAAGCATTAGCTCTTTCTGCCATGTGCTCTAAGTCTTTAAATTAAATCTCTTCCTGCTTGAAATATTTAGAGTAGTTTCTATTCTTATTGATATATCTACACTAATAAGAGAGAAATATGCAAATTGAGCATCATGTTGCAACTCCCACCAATCAGGAGTGTGTATGCAAATTGACAAAGATGATGGAGGCCCCGCCCCCCAGCTGCTCCAGGTCTCTGGGCAGCATGCATGCCCGTGTGGAGCAGCTGGGCAGGATGGGATTCCTGCTATGAAGAGGAAGGCGGGAGAAGGAGGGAGCTACAGGCGCAGTGTTCTGGCTGGAGCGAAGACAGAAGGTGGAGGCCAGTGCGAAGGCCTGGGTCTCGGGTGCAGAAGGAAAAAACCAGTGCCGGCAGCCAGGGGAAGGAAGGCCTATTGCACGAATCTTTGTGCAACAGGCCTCTAGTCATAAAATAATACATAACTATAGAAACTAAATATATTAACTTTATTGAAAAACACTAATCATTTGTTTCCACACTGAAATGTGCAAATATTGGTTTTACCGTGTGTATGTGTGTGTGTGTGTGTGTGTGTGTGTATACCCATATACATATATATAAAATCTTATATAAAATTTTACATACATGCTTACTGTTTAGCTCATCTACCTGTTGATATATTTCATTTGCATTTATAGATTCAATAGTAAAGAATATATTAGGGTTAAGATCTTAAATGGGAAAACAAAACAGATATTTGTTTATCTGCAACCTATTTATACATATGTCTATCATTGCTTTACATTAAAATGATCTACAATGTTTTCAGTGAATAATAATACTTTTAAAATTTATAAAGATATAGGACTGTCATCCATTGTGTCTATAAACACCAGGGAAAACATTGTTATTCTCTTACACCAACATCCCTGATGAGGCATAGGTTATACTAACGTGAGCAAGAGTGGATATGAAACAGGACATTGACTCCTGAACATGGTAATCATTGTATTTTCACATAAAACGATTATGTTTCATGTTTCGCTCTTATCCAAGAAACAAACAATATACATATATACAAACCCACTCCTGCAACACACTATTTTAAAACATCAATGTTAATATGATTATAGATATGGATGCACTGTATATACTGTGTTAGCCCTTCATCCTTCCCACCTGAACATGATGTTCACTGTACAGGCCCTGTTTCCATCTCAATGACTATGGTGAAGGTGAGTTAATTTCCGGGGATGATGTATGGTCAATGCAGGTGGCAGTGATAGCCTACCTCACACGCAATATTCAATTCCTGCCTGCACTGCAATATTCATCAGTGTGCTGCCTCTGCATGTCTCTGTCAACCAATGAAGGTCACGTCACTCCCTCCAGTGTGTGTTAACAGGAAATGGGGGCAGAACAAGCAATCTGAAAGGTGAATGTGAATTGAGAGGAGGTACTTCAGGTGAACCATTATCGGGATGGAGTCTGACTCTGCCACTTGTCATTTTGATTAACTCACGGAAAAAAAATAATGCAGGGAAAGTGAGTGGACGCCAACCCGTTATTGCATCCTTACTCTGGGCCAGATTCTGTGTCCAATAATGTCCCAGATGTTTTCTTACTGATTTATTATAACATCCCTGGAGGTGAACATTATTATTTCCCTCATTATGTAATAAGGAGGCCTGAGTATATCATTTACTGTTTCAAAAACTCTGAGCAAAGCTTTTTGCTTCAATTTTCTCATCTGCTAAATAAGAATAATGATACTTTTTCTATAGATGGGCATTCTACACACATGCAATTATTTCTTTAACATTTTTATTCCATACTAGACTGTCATCTACATGAAGCTTTCAAAAGCGTACCTTTCTGAGGTCAATGGTCCTCTTTCCTCCATGCCTCAGTCTACCCGTAGGAAGGGCTTTAAAATACGAGCTAACCTAGATAATTTAGATCCTCCTTGGAAATGTGCGCATACTCAGGCAAAATCACGTCTGTATAGAAGCTTATCTTTGCCATGAAAATACTCATACATCGAAGTCCAAAGAAGAAAATTGTAGACAAGTGGCCAGTGATGATAAGAAGGTCACCTTACTGTTGGTGACTGCTAGCACACATGCCTCAAGTCACCTAGAGCAGATCCATATACTTTGGGTGCCAGGTACTGAGACAAGGAAAGAATCTACAAATACCATGAACTTCCAGAGTTAATCACTTATGATCAATGGTCTGCGGTTGGTCTCTACTGATTCACTGTGGGTCTTTTGTCTCAGTTCCTTACCAGTCACAAAGAGTGAAAAATGGAAAACTAAAAACGACCACCCTCTACAGAGCAGAAGAGTATCATCAAAGATAATGAAAATCATAACAACAGCTTATAATTGCTTTAAACATTTCCCTGTCACTCCGTCAACTGACAATGAATACAGTACCTACCCTCCTATGAGCCAAGTTCTGGAGATGTTGTGGCCAACAAGACACAGGTAGACCCTTGTCCTCCTGTAGCTGACCATCTAGCAGTGAAGGAAATATGTGTAAAGAATGCCCGGATGCAGGGCAGGGACTACTCATCTTTACAATGAGACAGTTGAAGCTGGGATTGTTAAGAGCCCTTAAACCATGTTTTCAAAAACAGAAAGTGGCACAGAGGGCTCCAAACCTGGGTCTTTATTCTTCTAGGCTAAGGCTCTTTCTCTGTTGCTACACGGCCTGGCTGCCTGTCTCCAAGAACCCCTTTCTTCCAATGGAGGGTTGAATATGGTGACTATAAACGGGGCTGGGAAAAGATGAAATAGGTTACAATGGATTCTGGAGGTGACTTTGAGTCCTTCCCTTTCTTGACTTTAAACCAATGGGACAATTATTTTAGAAAGAGTTTCTAAGAAGAGCTAGAAAAAATGTCTATGCATTGCACTCTAACTTTCCAAAGCCCCTTTGCTTATGATAATGATGGTCTTTATTAGTTCCCATTAAAAACCTATCAGAACACCTGTGACTTTCCTAGGAGTCACCTGAAACCCAGCCAATATCCATCATAAGACCCATCCTGTGGTTTCCATCTCTCTTAAAATGGAAGCCTTAGATGAAACTGTGAATCTCAAAACCATAATATTGGCAAGGTCTTTGGGATCCTTCTCTCCCAACAATGATAGGAAATAGCTTGGTTGAACTGTCTTTGGAGGAAAGGAATACGTGGAAATGGCTGCTGATGCAGGTGCTGATAATATCTGACGAGTGAAGACTGATGCTAGGGAAGACACGAACATCTGTGCATTTGAGTTTTGTGTGCTTGGGTCTCTCTCCAGCTCTTTTGCCTTTACAGCAGAAGACTGTTCAATATGCCCATCATAGAACTAACTATGTTCTATGTTCTATGAACTATGTTCTCTGCTTGGAGTTCCTGGGAGGACTCTACTACAAAAGACAAAAACTTGGACACTGGGGAGCATAGCCTGGCTAGAACATGGACATCAAACCTGAAACAGAGAACAAAAATGGCCCTGAAGAAATCTAGAGAGAGAACTTGGACTACCAAGTTAGTGGCAATTCAATGAACCACAATGGCAGTTAACTGGAGCTGAAAGAACTGCAGCACCTTCCCTTTGGATATGGTGTTGATCTGAGCGTTGCAGATCTGATGGGTTTGAGTAGAGGAGTTGGAGAAGGTGGAAAAATTAGCAGAGCATACAGCACCAGCAAAGGTGCAAAGATGGGGGTAAGGTGAGTTTATGGAGGACCCGGTGAGGAGACTCATCTGGTGGAGCAGAAGATGTGTCTGGGAGAGAATGGGGGTCAGCTGGTGTGCTACCCTATACCGTACCCTGGGTTCTGACACAACTGTGGTCCAGACGCTTGCACAGCCACATTTCTGCAGGTGCGATCTTTGATCACTGCATAATCTTTGAGATTCCCGCCAACTAAAATCCTTTGATCCTCAAAGCTATTGGGGAAGAAAGGATACATCTCCACTCTGGCTCAAGGTGTGAGGAGACATAGAGAACCAATGCCAGGAAGAACAAAGAGAAAAGCACCCTATTATTTTTAGCACAGTTGGGGCTCCCTGTGAAGAATGGATGGCATACTTTTAGCTACAGAAGTTCACTATTATCCCCTGTCCCCCGAAGTCACTATCCAAGGGTGATGAAATTTGAGGAAGTCTAGCTCACATGCGCATTTCTCTTTCATGGCTCTTGCAAGGAAGATATGCTTCACCAGTCGTATCCTGTGAAACTGGTCATGCACACTTACTTCTTCAGAATTATTTCCTCTTGAAGATGCTTTGTCACGATCAAGGGACTTACTGGTCACGGTGGTGGCCTTCATTTAGTGCCTCAGAACTGAACCCTGAAGAGGACCCACTTTCTATGGACAGAGCTCAGAATGATGGGAATCACCTCTGCCTCCTGGCAGGTGTGTGGGACCATTTTGCAGAAGGCATGGCGACAGCCCATCCTTCACAGACGTAATCCACAACACCCAGCAGATAACCGTGTCCGTCTCCACATAGCCAGGGAAAACATGACATCTGAAACAGGCTTGTATAGAGAACAAGGATTTTGCAAAATCTATCTTGATCTAGATATATTCCCCTGGAAGAAAACAAATATAGAGGAAACCGCATGTTTGAAAACAAATAAGAATAGCGCATATACATGCCCTCATTGAGGGAAAGCTTCTAAGACTTGAATTTTCTGACTCTGTGCAGTGCCCCCAGTTCACATTTAACTGGAGGAGGAGGCATGTCCGTTTGATCATTTTTATCTCCCGCTCGTGAGCAAGTGTCTGCCTTTTAAACTGCCGGCTATTCTTAACAAGAAGCAGAATGCTGAAGGTTTCCTCTCCATTGTAGCATCTTTAACTGCTAACACTGTTACTTTCACCAGGAAATCACGTAAAATAAATCTTCCAAAGTTTATGAGGTCAATAAACAAGGTTTCATCAAAGCTGGAAAACAGCATCTGTATTTGGATGTTTCTCATGGTCTCAAGTAATAAATCACCGGGAGAGAGAAATCAGAAGGCATTTATTGAAATTAAATCATCTGCTTACAAATAGTACATTTTTCCCCCTAGTCTGGAAGATTTGAAAAGAAAACAAACACCCTAGATGTGGATGTCGTAAGGGAAAATGCTAATCTTAGTCGATATTATGTTTTTTTTTAGAAAAAATAGAATCTCCAAAGATAAGTAGAAACATGATTTATGAAAAATGGAATGCAATGAGAAAAGATAAGAGAATAATTTTCTTCTTTAGCCATCCTTCAGTAAGGGAAAGGGAAAAGAAAAGAGTGCATGAAAACTACATCTGAATATAAAATTTCGGGATTGTTAGACATAACAAAAATACCCCACCACTAAACTAGTGGACAGCAATTCAGATCCAAAAACAACAACAGAAAAATGTCCGCATCCCTTGGATGTAGATCAGCTCTTCTCACACATGTTCGAGTCTAAAGCAAACTCTGCATCGCTGCTGACAGACAGCGTGGCAAGAAATATCACTTCACATATGATCCCAGCCATTCCCAATGACTGGCCCGCTCCTCACGGGAATTCACTTCCTGCCACTGCGTTACTTTTTATAGCATTTGGAGAACCATGAAGAATTGGCCACCGTGACCACAACTAATCTCCCCATTTGAAAAACTATTAAATAAATGCTGTCTTCTTCCATTGGAGGCGGTCACTGTCACTTTAAACGTGTGTATATCAAGAGGGGCTGGAAGCACCTCGCCTGGGAGGCTGCCAAGGTTAAAGGAAGTTTTCCGAGTTAATATTAACGCGATGTTTAAGATGGAGCAAGAACGGGCAAGAGAAAAATGGATAGAGGAAGAGTAGATGATTAACAGGAGGGCTAAGCTACAGAGACAGTGCAATGATGACCAGATACACAGACACAGGCCTGGACGTGAGGACCTAGGACCTCCCAGTGGACTTGCTGATATGTGCCCTCGTGTCACTCCACTGACAGCCCTTCCTGGGGGCGGGGTCCGCGTCCACGGGGTCATGTCTCTTTACCTTCTTTCTCTCTCTACGTTCCTTCCTCTTCTAGCCATCGTCCTGCTCCCTTACCGCCTGTTTCGGTTAGAGACCAAGGGCCCCTGTGGATTGACGGATCCACTCCTCAAAGCGAAGCTTCCCTTTGACCCAGAGCACTGGAGAGGGGCCACTTCTGCTACGTCTGACAAACACTGTTATTGGTATCATCTTGTTGAGCTACAAAGGTTAAAAGCATACGTTAGGCTGAAATTGGTTTGGCTCAGTGGATAGAGGGTCGGCCTGGGGACTGAGGGGTCCCAGGTTCGGTTCCGGTCAGGGGCATGTACATTGGTTTCGGGCACATCCTCAGTGGGGGGTGTGCAGGAGGCGGCTGACCGATGTCTCTCTCTCTCATCGATGTTTCTGGCTTTCTATCCCCTTTCCCTTCCTCTCTGTGAAAAAATAATAAAATATATTTAAAATAAATAAATAAATAAATAAAAGCCTACTTTAGGGGTTCAAATCTGACAATAAAAGAATGCACATAGGGAGACAGGCAAATGATGAGAGGTGCCACAGGATGGCCTATTTGAGGACCTGCAAGCAGATACACCACGCAATACCCGTGAATACACACGGCAGGCAGCAGCCCCTGGAGAATGCGAAGGATGCATTTCTGCCCATTTTCCATATGACCCCTACCCGTGCCCACTCAGAGACCTACCCCTACTCCTTCCAGAGCACTGACCCAAATCACTCCCCATCCTATTCTCTCTCTCCACGTTCCCCAGATTTCAATGTCATGACCCTAAGTGCACTCACTAACATCCCCATTTCCCCTTAAGGACCTGTTTTCCTGTTTTTTCATTGTGAATAAAATAGTGCTCAGGGATGAATCAGGTGGGTTACAAGGCTAGCAGTGTGACTCAAAGGTCTGAATAATAAAAGTATACTGTTTATCCCTCTAGCAAAGTCCATTCTAAAAATATGCTCTAATTATATAAAGCAATGAAGAGATGGCTGTCTCTGTCCCTCCCCTCCCCACTTCCGTTCTCCCCCCATTCAGCTTCCGGCTTCATCCTCCCACCATCCCCCCAGGCTCTCCAGTGACTAGTGCTTTGCCTGCTGTCCTTCAATGACAGGCTGACTTC